>CAOJCR012781685.1:0-11286 GCA_948330485.1 Euphorbia neoarborescens | reverse complement strand
CTGTATCCCCAAATCTCTGTTACGTCTCATCAAGAATACTAAGTATATAAGAGGGGCCTTTCTCTCATATAAGGATTTCTTTACTTCTACACACAACTCACCTCTCATGTTATCAGCAACCTTACTCCGAAACCTCACATTGAGCTTAACCAGTATGTTAGCTCGGCCCTAAAGGTAACTACTCACTGATCATAATTACTTAAAATTATACTTAAATGAAATAATAGAATTAAGTTAAATACTGAATTATATTAAATAGAAAGTAGAGAGGTAGATAGAGAGAGTTAATGCCAACTAAAGATATCCCGATTCTCACAACAGCACCCAATTTATAGAAAATTGGGAAGAGAAGGGACCAACTAACCATCCTAGTTGGCACAAATCCAACCACCCAAAACTAACAACCAACATCAAAATGTATCTTAGCCTTACAAAATATAAAGTTAAAAGTAAAAAGTACTAAAAATCCATCCATCAAAAGATAATCAAAAGAGTATGGGCTAATCAATAAAAAGGATAAAGAATTAAATCTGCCCATCTCCGTCAGATTCCCATCCTGCCGTCAGATCCGTCACCTACTCCCACTACTTCTGCTCCAGCTCTTTTTCCTGCCAAATCAGTCATCCCTGCTCAGCAACCTTATTTCGCAGTCTTTCAAGGTTGTTGTCTCTAATCTCCAACCTAATAGAATAAAATCCAATAAGCCGAGAATTTATATATTTCTATAAAATCTAACTCTCTGTTAGACTATTTTATTACTGATTTCTATGGTTTAAATTCCTCTTATCACTTAGATATTACGTTTGATTGTATGCTTTATTATTCTTTCCACACTTGTTAATTAAACTTGCAATTGATTTTAGGGTTTATGCTTGTTAATCGTTCAATTTTCATACATAAGTAATTGATAGCTTCGTAAACTTGACTAAATATTTGATTTATATCTGTTACGCGATCCATCCTGACAACTGAAAAACCGAGAGGATTGACAATCCTGCGAAACTTAAGCGTACTTAGTTTCTGAATCATAGAACTAGGCAGGTCGTTCAGATAACCTTACCCTAGGAGCTTCAGATAGTAGGAATAACTATCAAGACCGTGTGTGCTAATAATTCAGTTGCTTTCATTGCTTTGATATTTAATTGTTTGCAAGATTAATAAGGTTCATTACCATTATTATTCTTAGGTTGGTAGAACATCGATTAGCTTTCCATTTAATTCAGAATCAAAGGGTTAAATTCGTATAGGTCATAAATAAGAGTAAGAGTAGTTTAATTTAGATTTATTTAAGAATCTCTTTTTACCCCTATAACACGTTGAAACCCTAGATTAGATTGCGCGTAGAAATGATATTCTCTGTTGGATCGATACATGGACTTCAAATCCAGATTATTACTTAACAATGACAGGGTACACTGCCCTAGAGTTGAGACTTCGGCATTACCACTTACTATTGTTTAAATCTAGATTACGCTAAATTCGCATCAATAAGTCGCGACCGTGACTGGAACTTGTCTAATCTTCCTTCTTTTTGCTCTTTTATCCATTCTTCAACTGTTTCTTATCCTGTTTGTCCCGATTCTTCCATGATGTTATTCTATCATATTGAGTGATGAAAACCTTGAAAAATACATAATTCTAACACAAAACACTTGTTAAATACACAAAATACACATGATTTATGTTTATTTTATATGACAAATACATGCTTTGCACATCGTATCAATTAACTATAGTAAAAGCTCTTTGGTTTTCCTTGATGTTTCTAATCAATTTACTTATGATTGTGCAGCCAAATTGAAAAGCATGGTTTCGACTTTTCCTATTCAATAATTGGGGGTTCTGTTGTCTTATAAGAATTTAACGGTGAATGATTGGTGAACTTTAATTTTGAAATTTGAGAGGCATTTGGCTAATTGTCAGGGTTCTTATTTATCTTACGCAGGTAGATTGGTGTTGATAAAGTCGGTCCTCAATAGTATCCCCACTTATCAAATGGCATTATTTAAAATTCCAAAGAGGGTGATTAAAAGAATAGAGGGCTATATGAGAAATTACTTGTGCAAAGGTAATGCTTTTGAGTGGGGTTTGTGTAAAGTGGGTTGGAGTTTGATTAATTTGCCTTTGGAGGCTAGAGGCTTAAATATTAGGAGTCTTGAATTGAGTAATTGATAAGGCCATATTTGACCTTATATTCTAGGTATTATTTATAGTTTAATAACGGATAATTTGACTCATTTTATGTGTTTGTGTTTGTTGTTTCATGCATTTTCTGTTTTCTTTGCATTTAGGTCTTTTATGTATATTTTGGTTATTTTTTACTTTATTTGTATGTTTTTGTATTTCTTTGGTCTGAGGTCACTAATACTAAGGACTTTTATATCTTGACATATTTGTTGAGCTGGAGAATGTAGGTTAAGAGGATCGATTTGGATGCGAGAAAGATGCACACGTGTGAAGTATAAGTTGTGTGCTTAAGTATACATCATATTTGGACCGACTTTCAAGACTGTTAGAGGCCGATTTTGGAGAAGCTTATCACATACATAAATGAAGATAATTCTTTCATCTTTCCAATAGATCTTGAATTACTAGATTTAGATGTCGTATGAGAAAGTTATGGATGAAACAAGAGAGAGAGTGCATTCTATCAGCAAGAATAGAAGATCCTGCTGAAGAAAAATTGTTAGTCACGTTGTGACAGGATGTAAGTCATGACGTGATAGGCCAAAATACAGACTTACAGAAGGTTTTTGATCGAGGGTGACCAATATGCCTGTCACGACATGAAACTTACTGTTCATGATGTGACACGACTATGAATGCAATTTTATTGTAGAATTTCACTGATTTTTGGTTTCTTTTGGATATAAATACTTTGCTATGATGTATTTTTGGTTTTATATATGTTTTGAGAAAACTTCAAGAACACTATCTAAGTTTAAGACTTCATTGTATTCGAGAATTGGGATTTTTATCAATTGAAAGAGTTTACTTTGCATCTTCCCCTTTTAAGGAGAAATCTCTTTTGAAGATCGAATTTTCTGATAGAGGTTCACCTTTGCGAGATATTCCACTCACCAGAATCCGCTATTGGATATTGAGTTTGACCTAAGAATTCTTATTTCATTCTTTTTATTTTTTTTGGATTTGTGAACTGCTAAGGATATTGTTCGTGATTGTATTCAATGATTTCATCCATCCTTATTAATTCAATTAAGTGATTAGTGATTTGAGTTGTGTTTGTGGTTCTGTTTAATATTGTGCATGTAAATTGATAGCCTCGTAACCTTAAATATTACTTTGATTCTTATCTGCTACACGTACCAGATTGATAACTGGAAAATCGAAAGGACTGATAATCCTGCAGAATATAAGCAGACCTATTTTCTGATTTATAGAACTAGGAGGACCCTCTGGATAATCTTATCCTAGGAGCTTAACAAAGTAGGATTAACTCTCAATAACGTGCATTAATATTACTTGTATTGCTTTGATTAATTGGTTGTTGGTTAGATTAATAAAAACATCAGGATTTCAAATGAAATTGGTGACTGATCAGGAGTCTTTAGGCTTGTTAGATGATTTCATTGGGTGGGGTGTTTTCGGGACCGACCATCAATTCTCGGTATCGAGGTTGGCTACAGGTTTTAATAGCATCGCCATTCAAAATTACCTAGGTGATAATTGTTTCAATATTGTATGGAAGGCAGTGATTTTTATGAAAGTTAAGTTCTTTGTATTGGTTCTATTACATGGCAGGATTCCTACGAGACAATTCTTATCTCACTTAAACATTTTGCCCGTGTCAGATAATTTTTGTGTCTTTTGCTAGTGTGCCGAATCAGATGTCTATATTTTTATACTATACGATTTTTCTCTCGGTGTTTGGTATTCTTTGTTTTCATGGCTAAGTGTTCAAATAGTTATCCCGCATTTTATTAGGGATTTTCTGGTGCAATGGAGAGGCATGTTTTGGAATTCCAAGGCAAGAGGTTTTGGTATTGCTATTTGGCTGTTGGTGTGTTGGGAACTGTGGAAGAGGAGGAATAATCATGTGTTCCACAATTCAGTTCGGGTGGTTGATATTGTTCACAAATGTATTTTTACAGCATAGTTTTTATTCAAATGTAATAAGATACAAATTGGTTTCTTCGCTTCTAATATCTTTGTTAATCCTTTAGGACTACTATTGTAAGTTTTGACCTTTTCTCAAGGTCTCACACCAAGCTTATTAGCTTATCCACTCATGATCCTAGACAACCCACTTCAGCCTTGCCTCTATCACCTTATACTCGATATCTTTACCCACCAATGTACCTTCAACAGCTTCCAAACCTGTGACTGCCATCTCCTCATCAGTAGACTTGCATCATACTGTTCAGCCGCCACCCTCTCCACAATTACGGTAGCCTCCTTCATCAACATCATCTAACTGTGACTCTCCGGGGTTGCCTCTCATTGTTGATCTCCAGCAGTATGCTGCTCCCACAGCAGAGTTGAATGTGCAGCTGACCTCCAAGACATACCCAATGGTTACACAACAACAAACAGGTAAGCTTCCACCTCCTCGTACATTTTTTTCAACACTGTAGTTCAACAAGCAGATCCAACTTGTTATTCCCAAGGGGCTAAACAACTCCACTAGCGAAAGGTGATGGCGGATGAATACTCTATTCTAATTTCAAATGGCATATGGGATCTGGTCCCTTCTTATCTTGCTTAAAATATAATCGGGTGCAAATGGGTGTTCAAAACCAAGCAGAAGGCTGATGGTTCCGTTGAACGGTATAAGGCACGGCTTATTGTTAAAGTATTTAATCAATATCCTGGAACTGACTATAATGACACTTTCAGCCTGGTCATTAAACCCACCACTATCCATCTTCTGTTATCAATGGTTGTCTCTTTTAATTGGAGTGTCCAACATTTGGATGTGTCAAATGCATTTCTGCATGGCGAACTGGACAAACCGATGTATATGTTACAGCCACCTGGGTTTGTTGATTCCCGCTATCCGTCCCATATATACCGTCTTTAAAATTCATTATACAGATTGAAACAATCCCCTCGTATATGGTATTGATAACTCACTCAATCGCTTCTCTCTTATGGTTTTGATGTTCCCAGGCTGATGTCTCCTTATGTTATTTTCAAGGGTCAATGGTTCTTTTTTTGTCTTATTTATGTTGATGATTTACTCATTTTGGGAAACTCTGCTGATAGTGCGGCATCTCTTATTGAGTGTTTGCAATCTCAATTTGCCATAAAAAATGTGGGGCCTGCTACTTATTTCTTAGGCATTCATATGGATCTCACTGCAAAGTGTTTATATCCTAGTCAACGCAAATATGCCAAGGATTTATTTAACAAAGCTGGTATGCTCACATCCAAACCACTTCCAACACCAGCAAGTGTTACTTCACTTTCGGCTAAACATGGTTCTCCTTAGTCTGATGCAACTGTTTACAGAAGTTTGGTTGGTGGTCTCTAATATCTTACCATGAGCCGTCCGGATATCAGCTATGTGGTTCATAAGGTAGCTCAATTATACATGCACCCACTACGGTTCATTGGTAGGATCTTAAATGAATTCTCCGGTACATTAAATCTAGAATTGGGTTCAAATTACGCTACATGGCTTAAGCTCCAGTTCAATTATCTGGTTTTTAATACTCAGATTGGGTAGGGGATCCCAATGACAGACAGTCCACTACGGGTTTCTACATTTTCCATGGTACAAATCTCATCTCTTGGGCATCTAGAAAACAACGAACAGTATCTCGCTCTTCCACAAAGGCTGAATATAGAGCTCTTGCAACTACTATATCAGAATTGTCTTGGCTATAAATGTTGCTCACAGAGATTGTTTTGTTATTAAAATAGCCCCCTACATTATGGTGTGATAATCTTATTGCAACATATCTACCAGCAAATCCTATATTTCATAATCTCACTAAACAATTGGAATTAAATTTTCATTTTGTGTGTGAACAGGTTGCTACTAAAGCATTGGTAGTTCAGTATATTTCTACAGATGACCAAGTTGTAGATAATTTGACGAAACTGCTTCCAAGAAATCGTTTTGAACGCCTTAGGGAAAATATGGTAGTTGTTTTCACCCCTGTTCATCTTACGGGGGAGTGTTAGATATAAGGATATTTTCCTTCTATATGTAAGTATATCCTAGGGGTGTATACGTAACTTACTTGATGTAACCCTATTATATATACATGTTATTCATGCCTCCTTTATACGTTACGGAGAGCCGCAAACCATAGCCTTCCATTATTCTTTCTTAGTATCAGAGCCACGACTATGGCTTTACAGCCACCGTCGTAGTTCGTCTCACAACCATAGAAACTGGCAGTGGCAATCCAACCATGGGCAGTCGCGATGATGAGAGCTCTCCCTCCCTAATCTCTCATACGACTACGGTAACAAAAAATTCCATCACTCCATTGACTCCATGAATTACCCATCAACTACCCATGAAACTTGACTCAACTAATTTTGTGTTATGGAAGACGTTAATTATCCGGATGTTATTGGGTTGTGGTTTAGCTGGACATGTTGGTGGAACAACGCCTACCCCAGCTAAAAGATTGGTTGATGATTCAATGAATCCAGAATATCAACAATGGTTTAGACAAGACCAATAGGTATTATCTTGGTTATTAAATTCAATCTCCGTCAATTTTACCACAAATAATTAGGGTCAAATCGGCGAGAGAGGCCTGCCTAAAATTGGAAAGTGAATATGATTTTGGATCCAGAGCTCAGGTTTGTGAGCTCAAACAACAATCACACTCTCTTGCGAAGCTATCTACGGAATCAGTTGGTCATTACATGCAGCGGGCAAACTGATTTTGGACAGGTTAAATGCACTACAGTATCTAGTCTTGGAAGAAGACATAGTTGATGATATTCTTGATGGACTTGGGCATTCGTACAGGGATTTTGTTAGAACCTTGGGTGTAAGCAAGGTTTCATATGATGATTTGCCTGGGTTATTGTTAACAGAAGAAAGGCATATATCGAGAGAAAAGAGTCTCGATGCTAAAATTAATAGCCCCAATGCCCATTATTCTTCAGCTCATGGGAACACCGATGGTGGTCGAAGAAGAGGCCACGGTAGATCTCAGTAGAGAGGACGACCGGATTTTGGCAATTAAGGTAGCTTGAGCCATTCGTAGGTATTACGTTCGGGCAATCAGAGATCCAACCGACATCAGCAATTTTCATCTTCAGCGGGTCTAGGCAATCATATGACTTATCATAATTTTCACGGGTTCAGGCACTATGCTCGTCAATGCCCCACTCAAAAAACGGTTTACAACCAAAACTCCTTTACTCCTACCACCAACACAACTACAACCTCTCACTTCCAAAATAATACTACCTAACCGTGGATCATGGATAGTGGAGCTACTCACCATCTAGCTTCTAATTTGGGACAACTGAATCTTCATTCAGAATACTCTGGCCTGGAAGAAGTTCATCTAGGTAATGGTTCTCAGATGCTTATTAAAAATATTTGTTCCTATTTTATTCCCATTGTTCAGCGTCCACTTCGTTTTCCTCATATTCTTCATGTGCCTAAGTCAAATACAAATTTATTATCTATTAGTGCACTAACGAAAACTAATAATGTTTTTGTGGAATTTTTTCCTAAATATTTTTTGGCGAAGGACATGACTTCCAAACAGGTGATTCTTCGAGGCCCGAATAGTACTCTTCCATCCACAGGTCATGGTTCGGTTCAATCATATCACACAACGCTGTCTGCTTGGCATGAAAGACTTAGTCATCCTACCTATCCAGTTGTTCGTCGTATTCTCAACTCCAATAAAATTCAAACTAGCAAAAGTTTTCAACAGTTTTTTCTGGTTGTGTTGTTAGTAGAAGTCATAAACTTCCATCTACATATTCTGAGTCTGTTGTTTCGGGACCATTAGATTTAATCTGTTCGGAATGGGGACCTTCTCCCATGGTTTCATTTGATGGCTACTCCTATTATTTACCATTACATGATCATTTCAGTAAATATACTTGGATTTACTTTCTACACAGGAAATCTGAAGTTTTATCTGTGTTTATTAAATTTCATTATGTTGTTGAAAATTCCTTTAATCGACCTATTAAGACATTTCATTCAGATGGTGGTGGTGAATTTATACCTATGACTCAATATTTATCAACCAATGGCATTCAACATCGAATGTCTTACCCATATACCCCTGAAAAAATGGGGCTGCGGAACGAAAACACCGTTATGTTGTTGAAACTGGATTGACTCTTCTTAATCGGGGTAATTTACCAATGTCTTTTTGGTCTTTTGCATTTGAAATTGCAGTCTATTTAATCAACCGCATGCCATTGTCTTCATTCCATTATTCGTGTCCGTATTCTACTCTTTTTATTTCTAACCTAGATTATTCATTCTTACGTATTTTTGGTTATTTATGCTATCCGTGGCTAAGTCCTTACAATTCCAATAAATTGAATTATCGCTCTCATCCGTGTCTTTTCATTGGATATATTAAGGTTCATAAAGGCTACCATTGTTTCGATACTTTATCTTGAAAAATATCCTTATATCTAACATGTTAGATATAAGGATATTTTCCTTCTAACATGTATATATAATAGGGTTACATCAAGTAAGTTACGTATACACCCCTAGGATATATTTACTTATAGAAGGAAAATATTCTTATCTAACAAAAATAAGGACACCATTTTTGTGTTGAGTAATTTGCTTGTGCATTATTTTATATGATTTTTTTTCTTTTTGATTAAGTTGTAAGCATACCTACATTTTTATGAACTTTTTCCATTCACTTAGCTAATCGTGATGTTTTGTGATTTCAATGTTTTTTTTATAAATGTGGAGCTCGATATTAATGACTTATATTGCATCTCAACTACGTTAGCACCCAACATCACCCATCAAACAACGAAGCTCAAATATCATAACATCTTGAGAAAAGGTCAGAATTACAGAAATAATAAGTCTGGGCTTACAAAGATCATGGGAGAATCTGAGAAAATCGGATGCTTATAAAACTTACACAAGAACCAAGAAGTAAGAACACACTTATAAAGAATATCAACCTGTTGGGGACACTTTTGAAAAATAAATTTGTTCCTTCGTTTCCAAATCTCCAAACAAAGCAAGATCCACAATGTTGTATCGAACTTTCTACAATTTGGCCTGATAAAAAATCCCCCTCTATTGAATGAAGAAGTCAGTGACTGATAAAGGTAAAACAAAGTGAAGACCTATCCAACTAAAGACTAGGTTCCATAAATCCCTCGCCCTTTTACAATGCAAGAAAACGTGGTTCACCGTCTCCATTTGATCGCAAAAGGGCATATGTTGTCTTCTGTTGGGACAATACTCAAATGTGCTAAAAACTGTCTAGTAGGAAGCCATGAAAAAAATCTAACCTTAGAATACACACAAGTAGACCATACAATCTCAAAATGGCCATCTCGATGAACTGTGGAAGATAGCCTTTTGTTAATTCCGTCAGCAAGGGCCTTAACCAAAAACATCTTGTTGCCTTTGCCTGCTTCCCATCGAAACATATCACGATCTACAGGTCTCAAAGAAAAGAAAACTTTTAAATTTTCTAAGCACTCCAACTGTCCAATGTACAGTCTTCTGCTCCAGAATAGACGTCCAATGAAAGCATCATTAGATAGAAGCGCCATAGCTTACGCAACAGTACTGTCCTGCAATCTTTATAAATAAAAAAGTTCAAGAAATAAAAGCTTTAACGGTTGATCTCCCTTCCATATATCATGTAAGAAAAAACAATCGCCACCACTACCAACTCCCAGCGATAAATGTAAAATAAAAAACTCTCGCATACTAGGGAATTTCCTGCAACAAGCTACAACTCCTCTCTAAGAAGTCGACCAACCAGAAACATTCAGATCTGACAAACTGAACAAAAATGAGAAATAATCACTTGGCCTACAAACATCCAACCACAACGAAGACGGATCAACAGTCTTGAGATGCCAAATCCATTTTAATAGAAGAAAAAAATTGTTCATCTCAATGCTTCTAACATTCAACCCCCAGCTCGAAAAGGAAAATTAACAACCCTTTAGGCAACTTACATAAACCCTTAGTAAAAGCATCACCATTCTATAAAACATTCCACATATAACCCTCTAATATGTGGACCACCCCCATAGGTATCCTAAATAAAGACATCTGATAAAATGGAAGACTATTGAGCACAGATTTGCTAAAGACCAATCTCCCAGCATAAGACAAACAGGACCGATTCTAATTAGCCAAATGCGACTGAAATCTCAAAATCAATGGCTTCCAATCATTTAAAGACAAATTTTTGTAAGACAAAGGAACCCCTAAGTATTGAATAGGCAAGGAAGAAGGCTTACACCCTAATTCAGAAGCATAAAAAGAAGTCAATTGTTCAGACATAATCATCCCAAGCAAAGTACTCTTACTATAATTAATCGACAGACCAGAAGCAATTTCAAAGCACCTCAGAATTCTTACTACAGCTTCAATTACTGAGCCCACTGCTGGTAAAAAACAAATAGTGTCATCTGCAAATTGTAAAATAAAGAGACGAGAATGACAATCATCAAGAATAACACCTGTGATAAGATTTTCTTCTATAGCTTTGTCAAACATCTTTTTAAGACCTTCCACTGCCAAAACAAATAAGAAGGGAGAAAGTGGGTCTCCTTGTTTAACCCCCTTATATATATAGATCAATCTCGAAGGCATCCCATTCACTAGAATTGAAGTAAATGAATTCTTTCTCAGGTTGGACATCCACTTAACCCAACCTGGAAACATCATCTATGTAATCCCAAGAGATGGAATCATAAGCTTTTTTGAAATCTAACTTTAGAACCCAACTCGGTCTTCTACTTTTTTTGATTTTATTTACCACCTCGGAAGCAATAAAAGAACACTCACGAATACTCCTATTCTTAATAAAAGCAAATTGACAGTTTGAAATGACACTAGGAAGAATCGACTGCAACTGCCTCTCCAAAAAAAATAACTAAGGAAAGATCTTATACATTCCACTAATCAAAGCAATGGGTCTAGAATTTGACAAATCATTCAAACTAGGGAACTTAGAAATCAGCACCGTAAAAGAAGTTTTCAAAGAACAGGGAAAACTCCTACCCTATGAAAGTTCGACAACAGCTTAATAATCTCCCTTTTAAGAAACGGCCAAGCCCTCCTGTAAAATTAAAAATTAAAACCATCAGGACCCAGGGCTT
>CAOJCR012781253.1:0-13350 GCA_948330485.1 Euphorbia neoarborescens | reverse complement strand
ATTTCCATTGCTTGCTTAAGAGTTGATTAATTGTTTAGAAGCTTTAATTGCGAATTTTGATAACCTCTTTTGTGATTACAATTATAGTCTTGTGAGATCCGAATTTATTAGTCAATTGCATATTTGTGGCTTTACCTAGAATAAACCCTAGGAAATCATTGGGGCTGACAGCTCGGTGAAACTTACGAGCCTGTAGTTTGTCGACCTCTAGAACTAGTTCACATTCGAAAAAGATCTTAATGAACTAGAGCTTAACCACGGTCCGGGGATACACTATAATTGGCTTTCATATTTGAATGAATTAGGGTTTGTAGCTGAGTCTTATTTAATATATTGAATTTCTACATAAGTTCCATCCTCATTTAATATTCAGAAGTTGGATATACAACCTTAGGGGAATAGTTGAAGTTGGTACAAATCAAGATAGGAGATTGATTGATGGGTGTCGAATTCACCAAAAATACAATTTATATCTCAACAATATCTTGCCACAAACTAATTCGTAGCAAGTAGAGGTCGAGGTCGAACCTAGAGAGCTAATTACAATTTCTTTTACTTAAGAATAGGTAATGCAAAACAATAAATTAAAATGGGGGATTGATGTTTGAAATATCTAAACTAAGTCTAACAAATGAAACAAAGAATGAAAAGTAAACAAACAAACGAGATAACAATAAATGACAGAAACACTTCACCTAAGGTCAATTTGGATTCGGAATGATAATTGATGACTGACAAGAAGGATCCTATTGAATTATTCAAGACTAGTTATAACCCTAAGCTTCGCGCTTTGGGCCAAATTTTCTTAATATCATTCTGCATAGTGCGACTCAAAGAGAATCCAAATTAACAAATAACCTTTCCTTAGCGCCCAAAGTTCAATTCGTTAACGACATTAATGTGAGAAAAGCCTAGTCCAAACTAACTGATTTCTTAGCGACTACTGATTGAAGTCTGAGTTCTTTATCTTAAAGCGTGTTCAATCACAGGTTTGAATTAACCTTCTCCTATGAAACGGTAATTGAATTGCAACAATAATATTTGGCCAAGTTAATCACAATCACAAAATAAATTACGGAAGGATATTCAACTCCCGTTCGTACAAGATAAAGAAACATGGAATAATCAATGATAAATAAATTAAACAATCTCATAGTTGAATCCGAATCCGAGAACTCCCATAGGTAATGCTAGGGTTTTAGTTACAGATCATTGTGAAAATAATCCCCTTAATAAATTGAAATCTCATTGAATGAATGAATGAATGAATAAAAGAGTGATGAAAAGAAAAGAGATAGAATGGTGAAAAGAATGCTGGAGAGAACCCCCCAAAACCCTAATATAAAAGTCTATTTGTACTTATCCCCAAAAATAGAAAAGAATCTCAAATTTAAAACTGATTCTGCACAAAATTTGCTACCTAACATGAGCCGCATGTTGCTACATGAGGTCATGTTATCTTGTCCAAGTTGTGTACTTTGTCTACTACATTTGTCAATCTCTGATCAGTTACACGAGTTCTCACCTTCAACACGAGCTCGTGTAATGACTACACGATGTCGTGTTTTTCCCCTGGCACTTTTTGCACTAACTACACTAGTTGGCTTATTTGACACGAGTTCGTGTGACATGCTTAAAGTCGTGTTACGCTTCTATCTCCTACAGATCCAATTACACGAGTTCTCCTCTGGTACATGACCTCGTGTAACCTTTATAAGTCGTGTTCTTTATATGTTCAGTCCTGTATCACAGCAATCAATCCCGGTTTCTGTCCAAAATTATCAGCTTCGGTCCTACAAGACAAAATACTCAAACAATTGTAATATATCCTCAAAACATATCAATCGATACCAATTAATCACATGAAAACTGGACCAAATTATGCAATTTATGCCTGTTAACACATCCCCACCCGTAAATCATACTTTTCCTCAAGTAGGAACTTAGAATAAAAGTTAAAATCCTGTCTAAAGTAATTCACCCAAGTTCAGTTCCAAAATTCACCAATCGGGGTGACCAAACAACATATATATTCTGGACAACCACCACATGCAACATATATCAATCCATTCTAAGTAAACAAAACTTTCACCTATCTTCATCGCAAATCACGGCAATTGAGTTCACCTTAATAGTTTTAGAGCGCATGTAATTATTCGTTATCACTTTGAATTTAATTCTTACAATTAGGCAATTCAAAATGAAACTAAGCAGAACTTGACACCAAATCACACAACTTCAACGAATAAGAAAATAAAAGCATTTTAGCAAACTTTCCCTTTTTGTAATTCAAAGGAGGCTATTTTATTATTACATTTTCTTTCGGATGAGGCTCTGGGGTTAAGGTTTTGCTTTCCTCCCAAGTGGAATTGTGGGGAATCGAATAGTACTTTATCCCACCGAGTCTAGGCCCTGGCACTACTAGACCAATTACCATTTGGTATAAATGTTATGTCATTTTTCACTTTTAGAATAAGTCCCGAGTTAAGGTTTTGAGTTCCTCCCAACTGGCATTATGGGGAATTGAATCGTAGTTTGTCCTACCGAGTCTAGCCCTTTCCACCACTAGACCAACTACCATTTGGTATAACTTAAGCCACTTTCTCCATTATTTGGGATTTTAGTAAATTAATTTCTTTACTTCCCTAACCATGTAAGCTGTGAGCTAGTGATACATCGAGCTAGCTTCATTTTAGAAAACCCAATGCAAGAAGGCTTAAGACATACAATTTTATTTGTTTCATCCAGAACTGAACTCAATCACACAGTAACTTGGATTTATGCCGGATCTCCACTGGAAGATGGCATGCTTTGGCGAAGGCCAAACGGTGAGGAGATATACCTATTGATGTTTTGTATCCAGTTCGATAGGCCCATAGCGCATTATCCAATTGTACACTCGAATCTTTATGAGTCAAATTCACGATCTTGCTCAGAATAGATTTCAGCACTCAGTTAGAAATTTTGGCTTGCCCATTTGTTTGTGAGTAGTAAGCGATCGATACACGGTGAGTCACCCCATATTGTTTGAGCACAGCTGCTAGCGCTCTGTTGTAAAATTGTGTACCCCGATCACTGATTAGAACCTTCGATGTCCCAAAATGATTAAAAATGTGGGATTTCACAAATTACGCCACCGTCCAAGCATCATTCGTTCTTGTATCCTTGGACTCAACCCATTTTGACACATAATCTACTGCCAATAGGATGCACAGATTCCTAAAAGAGTTGGGGAGGGGCCCCATATGTGGAAGATCTCACAAGATATAACATGGGTGAGAGGCATCTGATCTTTTCTGCTCAAGTTTCCCATCCTCTGAAAGCTAGCGCATGACCTGTAAAAAATGTAAGCATCACAGGAAAGAGTAGGCCAATATAATCCATATTCCAACACTTTCCCAGAGGTGCATTTTGGTCCAAAGTGACCCCCGCATACCTCTGTATGACAGAATCAAAGTACAGCTTGAATTTTATTATCTGGAATGCATCGTCGAATAATTTGATTTGTACAGTGTCACCAAAGGTATGGTTCATCCCAAACATAATACTTGGAATCTCTCTTAAGCTTCTCCCGTTCAGTCCTAGACAAATCTGCTGTCATTGTGCCTGTAACAAGAAAATTAACCAAGTCAGCATACCAAGGAATAAAATCTGTAGCCTGAAATAACCTCTTATCTAGAAAATCATCTTTAATGGTTATTCATCCCGTTCTGAATTCAGTCGATTGAGATGATCTACAATTAAGTTTTTGGATCCCTTCTTGTCCCGGATTTCAGGGTCAAATTCTTGAAGTAAAAGAATCCAACGGATGAATCAGGGTTTGGCTTCTTTCGTCACTGACAGATACCGAAGTGATGCATGGTCTGAATACATAACAACCTTGAACCCCAACACATATGACCTAAACCTCTGTAAAGCAAACACTACGGCCAGGAGCTCCTTCTATGTAGTAGAGTAATTGATTTGGGCATTATCGAGGGTCCGTGATGCATAATATATGACATGAGGCATCCTGTTAATATGATATCCTAGCACAGCTCCTACAGCATAGTTGCTCGCATCACACAAGATCTTGAAAGGATGGTTCCAATCTGGCGAAGCTAGTACAGGTGTGGTTGTGAGCTTCTTTTTCAGTAAATCAAAGGATTCTTGACATTTTGGGCTAAATTAGAATAGACTGTCCTTCTGTAATAGCTTGCACAATGGCTGTTTGATGACTGAGAAGCTCTGAATGAAACGCCTGTAAATACCTGCATGTCTAAGAAAAGAACGCACTTCCCAAACATTACGGGGATAAGGTAAAGATTGAATAACAATTATTTTTGCCCTATCTACCTCGATACCCCTAGCTGAAACAATATGCCTTAATATTAATCCCTTATCCACTATAAAGTGACACTTCTCATAATTCAGAACAAGGTTGGACTCAAGACATCTTTTCAAGACTAGCTCAAGATTAGATAAACATTTAGGAAAGGAATTACCACAAACAGTGAAATCATCTATAAAACCTCAATAATTTTCTCAAAATAATCACTGAAAATGCATACCATACATCGCCGGTGCATTACACAAGTCGAAGGGCATTCTTCTGAAAGCAAAGGTCCCAAATGGACACGTGAATATGGTCTTTGTCTGGTCTCCAAAAGCAACTGGAATCTATTAAAACCCCAAATAACCATCCAAACAATAATAAAAACACTTACCAGCTAACGGTTTTAGCATTTGATCGATGATGGGCAGGGGGAAGTGGTCTTTTCGAGTAGATGAATTTAGCTTCCTATAGTTAATGCAAAATCTCTAACCATTATGAACTCTGGTGGGTACCAGCTCTCCTCTTTTGTTTTGCACAACGGTTACTCCAGTCATTTTAGGCATAACTTGTACTGGACTCACCCATTTGCTCTCGATATCGGGAAGATGATATCAGCGTCTAAAATCTTCTTGATCTCTTTCTTTACAACCTCCAAAATCGTAGGATTCAAGCGTCTTTGAGGTTGTATTTTAGGTTCTTCCCTTTCTTCTAGATGACTCTTGTGCATGCAAGTAGAAGGGCTCAAACCTTTGATATCTCCGATACTCCATCCTATAGCGGTCTTGTAACCTCTCAATATTGTCACCAATTGGTGCTCCTCCTTAGTTGTTAGCTTGCTCAAAATGATCACCGAAAGGGTCCTATTCTCTCCTAGAAATGCATACTTTAGGTGTTAAGGCAGCTCTTTCAGCTTTAAAATTGGCGCCTATAAAATAGATGGTAGTGGTTTTGCATTAGATACTGGAATTTTCTGTTTGGTACCACCACTTACCTGAATCGAGGGAACGACGATACTGTCTTTATCATGTGGCAATTCATCTTATCGCTCGGGCTCCATGCATTCACTTAAGCCGTCCTGCACTCTGTCAATACTACTAACTTGTAAAAATTCGTGAGTTAATGGTTCAATAATATCAATACCACAAATAGAAGACCAATCATTAGGGTATTTCATGGTATTATATATATTTAATTTTACCATTTTTTTATCAAACTCTATAGATAGTGTCCCATTATGCACATAAATTTTGGTTTTTGTAGTGCTAAGAAAAGGATGACCTAACAAGAGTTCAGAAGAATCAAGGGAATCATAACTATCCATGTCTAACACATAAAAATCAGCTGGAAACACCAAGTCATTGACTTGTACCAACACATCTTCTAAGACTCTCTTGGGGTAAACTAAGGTCCTATTGGCTAATTGGATAACCACTTTTAATTCTCCCACTGGCCCAACCACTAATAGCCCATACATAGACTGTGGCATAACATTTATAGATGCTCCTAAGTCACACATAGCCCTACTGACTTTGGTATTCCCTATCCTACACAAAATAGCAAACATAGCCCTATCCTTGCATTTCTAAGGTAAATTCCTTTGTAAGACTGCTAAAACATTAGCACCTATAATGACTTTTTTGACTCCTTTCAATTTAGATTTGTTAACACACAATTATTTCAAAAATTTGCATATCTAGGAATCTGTTTAATAGCATCCAACAAAGCAATGTTTACCTCTACCTTTCGAAATGTGTCAAGAATGTCCTCATCCTCCTTAAGCTTTTTTGAGTTCATGAACCTCGACGGAAATAGAGGTGGAATAAGGATGGGAGGTTGTTGATCTGGAACTGTAGCCTCTTCTTTAGGTTGCCTATCATTTGCATCCTCTCTCCTGTGTACCTCTAAATTCTTCTCAACTTCTCTCTCCTTTGATTTCGTGGCCCCTGAAATCTCTTTCCCACTTTGAAGAGTTATTGCACTGGCATTCTACTTTGGGTTGTTAAATTGGCTTTGAGGGCAACTTCCCTTTTGATTCCAGGGCAATCACTGATGTATCAATCTGACTGATCTACTTCTTTAGATGGATGCTTGCCTTAGTCTCCTATTGATGTTGCTGCATGTTAGTAGCTAAAGAATGGACTATCTCATCAAGCGACATCCCAGGTTTTTGTCCCAATGTGGAAGATTGCTGTTAATTTCTGGATGGATAATACGGTTGCGGCTGATGTGAAGAAGTTTTATTCCTATTACTAAAGTTTGGATGATCCCGCCATCCTGGATAGTAGGTGCTGGAATAGCGATCGTGACTCCTCTGATTGGGTTGCATGAAAACCCAGCTGTATAAGCTTGTTCTGACCCATTCTAAGTGTGTGACACGTATCAGTAGTATGCCCCTGGCTCGTGCAAATTCCACAAACTATCACTTGATTTCCTCCACCTGTAACCAAACCTCGCAAAAGAGTAGTTAGAGAATTAATTTTATCTTCTAAAGAATGAGTTTTACCTCGTGGACTTTTGATCTTGGTTCAGAAGTAAATTCAAACTATCTGGAATTTTCAACCACGTTCCAAATCAATTCCCATATTGTAGCTGGCATCTTGTTTATCAAACACCCCCCATTTGAGGCATCATTCATCTTCCTCTCTACAGGCAGTATACCCTAGTAGAAATACTGCACCCTAGCTTGTTCTAACATCCCATGCTATGGAAAGCTTTCACACAGACACTTGAAGCGCTTACAATAGTCATATAGAGATTCTGATTCTTTCTACCGGATACTACTGATTTCCCTCCAAAGTGTGGCAGCTTTACATCCAGGGAAGAACCTCTCTAACAACAATCTTGCCATCTCTGCCCATATAATGACCATCCCAGGTGGTAGATAAAATAACCAAGCTTTCGCCTTGTCAACTAGTGAAAAGGGAAAGCCTTTCAGCTTCAATACCTCTTCTCTGATCCCATACGACTTCATCCCCAAACACACCATATGAAACTCCTTCAGATACATGTATGGATATTTGCTCTCCATCCCATGGAACATTGGTAGTAGATGGATTATCCCTGATTTCAGCTCAAAATTCACATAGATTTCAAGATAGGTGATGCAAAGGAGTGTGAAGCTCTCATAGTGTCCTTTGATCCATGATCTCTTCTTCTGTATCACTGGATGATTCTGATGAAGCTTCAGACTCACTGCTCAAACCTTCACCTTTCTTCTCAAGCTTTTTCTCTCTTCGAAGTTTCCTCAAAGTTCTTTCGATCACGGGATCGTATGGTGGTTCTTTGGACTCATTAAACCTGGTTATAAACAAAAGAAAGACATATTAGTGTAGCTCCTCGGCAACGATGCCAAAATTTGATGGGTGTCAAATACACTAAAAATATAATTTATATCTCAACAGTATCTTGGCACAAACTAATTCGTTGCAAGTGGAAGCCGAGGTCGAACGCTAGAGAGCTAATTACAATTTCTTTTACTTAAAAAAAGGTAGTGCAAAACAATAAATTAAAATGGGGGATTGATATTTGAAATATCTAAACTAAGCCTAACAAACAAAACAAAGAATGAAAAGTAAACAAACGAAACAAAGAATGAAAAGTAAACAAACAAATGAGATAACAATCAATGAGAAAAACACTTCACCTGCGGTCGTTCTGGATTCGGAATGTGATGACTGATTAGTGACAGGAAGGATCCTATTGACATATTCCACACTAGTTATAACTCTAAGCTTCACGCTTCAGGCCAAATTTTCCTAATACGATTCTGCCTAGTACGACTCCAATAGAACCTTAATTAACAAATAACATTTCCATAGCGGCCAAAGTTCAATTCGTTAACAACATTAATTTGAGAAAAGCCTAGTCCAAACTAACCGGTTTCTTAGCGACTACCAATTCAAGTTTGAGTTCTTTATCTTAAAGCGTGTTCAACAACAGGTTTGGATTAGGAACCTTCCCCTATGAAACGGTAATTAAATTGTAACAATAATAAATAGCCACATTAACCACAATCACAAAATAAATTATGGAAGAATATTCAACTCCCATTCATACAAGATAAAGAAACATAGAATAATCAATAATAAATAAATTAAATGATCTCACAGTCGAATCCAAATTGGAGAACTCCCTTAGGCAAAGCTAGGGTTTTAGTTAAAAATCTTTGTGAAAATAATCCCCTTAATAAGTTGAAATCTCATTAAATGAATGAATGAATAAAAGAATAAAGAAAAGAAAAGAGATAGAATGGTGAAAACAATGCTGGGGAGAACCCCCCAAAACCCTAATACAAAAGTCTATTTATACTTTTCCTTAAAAAAAGAAAAGAACACCAAATTTAAAACTGATTCTACATCAAATCTGCTGCCTAACATGAGCCTCGTGTTGCTACATGAGGTCGTGTTACCTTGTCCAAGTCGTGTACTTTTCCTGCTGCATCTATCAATCTATAATTAGTTACACGAGTTATCACCTTCTACACGACCTCATGTAATGCTCTCCAAGTCATGTTCGTCTTCTCTAATTTCTAGTTACTTGCGATCAATCTACACGAGCTCGTGTAATGACTATACAATATCGTGTTTTTCCTTGGAACATTTTGCTCTAATTACATGAGTTGGCCGATATGACACGAGTTCGTGTGACATGCTTGAAGTGTGTTATGCTTCTGTCTCCTATAGATCCAATTACACGAGTTCTCCTCTGCTACACGACCTATTGTAATCTTCATAAGTCATGTTCTTTATATATTCAATCCCGTATCATAGTAATTAATCCCGGTTTCTATCCAAAATCATCAGCTTCAGTCCTATAAGAAAAATTATACAAACAATAGTAATTTTTCCTAAAAACATAACAATTAATATCGATTAATCACATGAAAAATCGACCAAATTATGCAATTTATGCTTGTTAACATTGATCACTGTACTTGTTAATTTAGATTAATTTAGGTTTAATTTTAAGTTTTATAAATTAAATTTATTATCTGCTCAAACACGATAGGAACCCTAGTTGTTTAGTGCTTGTTGATATTTTCCCTATGGGATCGATACTTGGACTTAGAGACCAGATTTATTACTTGACAACGACGGGTATATTTCCCTAGTTGAGCGATTTAGTAGTCGTTTCTAACCGCTGCTGAACGCGTCTATCAAGTTTTTGTTTTCTTTTTACTTTTATGTGTTGTTTGGTTTTTTGTTGTTTTAAGTGTAGGAAGAGGGAATTTCTCCCTTTTATATTTTTGTACTTTATTTATATGGTGTATGTTAGGGTTGTTCTAGTTGGTTGTATGCTCGATATGGCTTGCTGGATTTGTGTATATATGCTAGGATAGTGCTGGATTGACTGGATAATGCTATTTTGGCAGGATGTTTGTTGACTTGTATGTAGGATAGCTTGTTTTCGGTTTGGTATTGATATGCTTTTAGTTTTTTATCTTGGTTTTCTTTGTTTCGTGTGATTTTGATTTTCATGTTTAGCATATTGTGTAAATGCTGAAATTCTGGCTGAATTATTCTAAACTAGGGTTCTATGATTGTTTAGCTATTCCCAAAATTGAATTTCGTTGTTTGTTTTCTAAGTAGATAACATGGAATTCTAGATTACGTATGCAGGGAATTAGCCTGTTTGTGCTCATGAGCTAAATTTTGAACAATGTGGCTACATGAAAACAATAAGGATTATCTTGTATAGTGGTTCGAACATTTACTGTTGCTTCCATGATTGAACTGAAATAGTGGCTAGGAACACTGAAAGAGCAAAAGCAACTAAAATACATACATATAACACTCTTGAACTATAAAGTGAGGACTTTTTTAGCCAAAGGACCATTTCACTTCGGTTTCTATTCTTTTCTGAGAGGCAATCATATATTGTACACTAGATCACAGAACTCGGTGTAGTCGTGCGCCTGAGCTTAATATGTGGAGACCCTTAGGTATAACAACACAATCACACACTACACTTGTTTTTCATTTTAAACTTTTTGACCCTAACAATACTAACTAGCCCTACTGCACCATATATGGCCTACTGCAGCTAAATTTTTTTATGCTTCTTGTTTTTTGTTGCATTACAGAGAGATTTTTTTGGTTTCTTTCAATATTGTTGCAATATTGTTGCGTGCAACTAATGTTATATAGATTAATGCAACAAAAGTATTATTTCTTATTTTGTTGCATATAATAGACCTAATGTAACAATTTTATCAAGTTGTTGAAAAAATTTGACTAAAATATAGAAAAAAACAACAAAATCACAATTATCACCAGAAATAAATTCTCTTAAAATCAGTAAAAATTTTGGAGCCAAAATTAAAAAACACTTGGAGCCAAAATTTTTCTTTTAACTCAAACCCTAAACCATTTCTCTCTAACCCTTCTTCTCTCCTTCTTCTCTTATTTGCTGCCCTACATCCTCACCAAGTTCCTGTATTGAATCCAAGTGCGGTTTCATTGCTGGCACACAGATTATCACTCGAGCCAGATCTCCTTCTAGCCCAGCATCTCATATTATCTCCTTGGCTAGACAAGCTGAAGAGGAGTTTAATTTTAAGGTTGTTTTTGTTTTGTTTATATAATTTTTTTTAGAGTATATATCTTCGTGGGTTACTCGCCTCAATTACCACCACTACTAGCACCTCCTCTCTTTTGGATTTCGACTGAATAACGCCATGTCTCCTACTTCCATCACATAGTTAACCTCCCGCAGATGCTTCTCAGCAAATCCTTCTCATGATTCAAGTGTCCATAAATTCAGATTACTTCTCAGCTCCTCCAGTTTAGATTTCATCCTTATTTATATTCAGGTTTCTTTTTTGTTCTCTCTTCATATTAACGTTTTTATTTTTTCTAATTTATAGCTTTGGTGTTAATCTTTTAAGTTTTATTGATGTATTATGATTAACAGATTGGGTGCGTGTTGATTGGATCTCTAGAGACATTGTACAATGGTGTGTTATTGATAAATTTGGGTATTGCAGTGTTTTCTCTGGTCGGTATCGAGAGTAGTAGTCAGAGTTTGGGTCGCACCTATGCTGTTCTTCTTTTTTGTACTATATTGCTTGATATTTTTTGGTTCATTCTCTTTACTAGTGATATTTGGTAACTTTCTTTTTCTTTTAACTTCATTTTCATATTTCATTTTGTTTCCACAAAATTTCATTTACTAATGCTAGTTCTGTCAGTTAAATCTGATTGGGAATGTATAGAAATGCTTTTTCTTGATCATTAATCCTTTCAGATTGCTCCTTCTCAATATTGTTCACCTGAAGAGGTTTAGGGTGCAAATAGTCGATTGAGCCTTGAAGGTTCAACTTCGAAAGAAGATAGAGTTCTTCTGTTCCATTCTTATTGAGCCATACTGAAACTATTTTCATTTCCAGCCTCCTCTCTTTGTTATTTATTTATTGTTTTAAGTTTGTGTATATTGCTAATATGGGGTGAGATTACTGTCTCAATCTATTAATAGAAAAAATTATTTATATTTGCAGGAACATCTCTCCAGATAAATATGGAACATTCTTCATCTTTCAGTGAAACTCACTATACCAATGCAAATTGTTCGATTTTCTATGAGGCTGCCCTCCTCCTTACTGTGGATTCAGATTTATAGGCTAGAGTGAAACTCACTCTAGCAATGCAAATATGGAACACTGCAGCTGTAATGGAATGTTGGTCATCTGTTCTAAGAATTGATGAGAGCTTGTCTCTTGCTTCTCTTGACGAGAGGTTTTGTATGCCAATTTGTTATTTCGATTAAGGAATTGTGCTTATCGTCATTGACTTTCCTGTTTGTAACTACTCATCTTTGGATTGAAGTTTTCTATAGCGTTCATCTTTGCACAAGCCTACCTTTGAATATGATTATCGGTTAATTGGAATAAGTTTTTCTTATTTTTATTGATTGTTAATTTGTGATTCTTCACCAATCTTTTGTGATTATAATTCATTAAATCTTTCCATCGCTTGCGTAAGAGTTGATTAATTGTCTAAATTTTTAATTGCAAATTTTGATTACCTATTTTGTGATTGTAATTATAGTCTCGTGAGATCTGAATTTATTAGTCAGGTGCATATTCGTGGCTTTACCTAGAATAAACCTTAGGAAATCATTGGGGCTGACAACTCTGTGAAACTTAGGAGTGCTTCGTTTCTGAACCTCTAGATTGAGTTCACCTGCAAATTAGGTCTTAATGAACTAGAGCTTAACCGCGGTCTGTGGATACGGTATAATTATCTTTCATATTTGAATGAATTAGGGTTTGCAGTTGAGTCTTATTTAATTGATTGAATTTCTGCGTAAGTTCCATCCTCATTTAATATTCAGAATTCGGATAAATAGCCTTAATAGAATAATTGAAGTTGGTACAAATCAAGATAGGAGAAAGGTCATTGTACATGTTAATTTAGGTTATAGTAGATTTATTTTTAGTTTTATAAATTAAATTTATTATTCACTCACACACGTTTGGAACCCTAGTAGTTTGGACCTTGTTGGTATTTTCCCTATGGGATCAATACCTGGACTTAGAGACCAGATTTATTACTTAACAACGATGGGTATACTACCCTAGTTGAGCGGATCGGTAGTTATTTCCAACTGTTACCGAACGACTTATAATATTATACTTTGTATTTTATACATTATTGTGTTCATTATTAAAGTCATTAATCTATATATTTTGAATCATGTACTATAGTGATACCGAATATCCATTGATTGATATTTATAAATATATATCGTAGGTTTTTTCTAAGTCATAGGAATGAATGGAACCATAAATATATGCATTAGTTGATTATTCGACATTCAAGAATACAGGTACATATGGGCCAAAAATGGGAGTAGATAGATCTATATAGGAAAAGCGATATGGTTTCTGTTAGAGATTGTGCCCTAAGCCAATGTTGGATTATGTAAACAATCTTCTGAATCTTTAATAAAGATTATTCATTATCATACATATTTGTATGTTAGTATTTATGATAATTATTCCATGAATAAATTGTGTTATTCTAAATATCCCTAGT
>CAOJCR012778579.1:0-15271 GCA_948330485.1 Euphorbia neoarborescens | reverse complement strand
GGTTAAAGATTGGGTTTAATCAAACAAAAGATAATTATCCAACTAAAAAGAGCACACCCATGACTAAATAACACATAATAAAATTCTCAAACACAATCACAAGCATCGGGTTCAAAAGAAAAGTTCGGGGCATTACACTTTTGGCATACTGGATTTGTTATCTATCTAGCCTTTTTGGGAATAAATGGTGTTTTGGTCAATACACTTTTGACAGAAAGGATCTAGTGTCTAGTTGACCTTTTCGGTGGAAAGGGTATTTTGGTCAATAGATTTTTGGTATACTGGGTATGGTGTCTTGGGACTTTACATAATCACTTACATGAATTTTTATCACTCGATCAAGAGTTTTGAAATAAAATTTTTTCCCTTTGATTGATGATGAAAGTCGAGGAAAGGGAGGGAAATTGAGCTAGGTTCACGTTATTGGAGCAACCCGACAAAATGGTAAAATAAAATGCATATATGCAAGTATTCTTAAATGCATGATTTAAAACTAATTCTTCTTGATTTATAGAAAGAAATCGGGAAGGGCAAGCATGAGCTGCGGGCTATAGATATAGAATTTAATCATCTTCACCTTCGGCAATGGAATGATTATGAGCACGTGATGTTTCTTGGGTCTAGGATGAACCGACATTTGCTGACTTATTTTTATGCTTATTTGTTCTTCAAAATTGTTCAAATGAGAAGCTATGGAGTTAAAAAGATCCGCATAAAAATTTTCAAAATCCAAGTTGAAACAATTTTTTTCTTAATAGCCGAATTGAGTTAAAATATTAGCTTGAGTCAGGCTAAATTTTAAAATCTTGAGTTAAAATGATATTTATTGGGTCAAAGGGGGTTTCAAAATATAAATTCAATCAGACTAGACCAGGTTAAAAATGCAAAGGGAGTGAAAAGGAAGGGAGGAAAGTGGGAAGGAAAGAAAGGATAAAGGAAGGAAAGAAGGAATGAAGGAAAGAGAGGAAGAAAAAAGAAGAGGCCTAAAATGATACCATTTTAGGCTGGAAAAATAAAGCCCAAAATGTCGTCATTTTGAGCAAAACAATATTAGTAAAATGGTGTCATTTTGGGCCGTAAGATAAAATCTCAAAATGACATTATTTTGATCTGTACAGGGAATGAAAACACAAGAATGAGAGTTCTCTATTTCAGATTTAGGAAAGGAAAGAAATTGATTTTTGGATGGTTTTTTTAGAAATTACTTTTTTGAGAGAGGATTTCCTATTTAATAGGGGATTCTCTTCCTAATTATCGAAGGGGATTGAATTTTATTATGGATTTGAGACACAAGAGGAAGATTTTGTGGAGGCTCGGGAATAATAAAGAGGAGATCAGTGATTTGGCAAAAGGGTTTTTTTAGAAATTTTGATAGACAATGGTCGATTTTTGAAAGAAAAAGAAAGCGAGAAGATAATTAAGGAAGAGCCAATGAAGGGAGATTTTATGCAATAGTGAACAGCGGGGAGGATAACGAGTTTCAATAGTCTTTAGCTAGTGTTTGGGGGTAACTATTTCTTTATTTCAACTTCTTTTGATTCTTAAAACTTTCTGATGTATTTTTAATCCTGCATGATTGTGGTTGATTTGTGTATTTCATTTTGATTTCTTACTTGAATCTCGATTACTACCGAAATCATCTGATATTCTTTTCTATTTTGGTTTTGGTTTCTTCATTTCTTTCTAACATAATGGTCCAATCGGTCCTCTTTTTATTTCTTTCTTAGGATTTTGATTTTTGAAACATGAGATGTTCACTTTGAAATCATGATCTCTTATATTCGGTTCTACTTGTTTTGATCTTGTTAACACAATTAAATCTAGTATTGATACAGTTGTTTTTATGTTTTGTTACCAGTGAATGCATGTTTTAATCTTCATTCTGATCATAAAATCATAGTAAGATGATTTTGATTCACATGAAGTACATCTTGTTGGATTGTAAGTCACTTAACTAGACACGATTAAATGAAAGTTTACATAAACTTGAATTGATATCTTTGAAATTGGATATTGTTGGAGCTTTTAAAAAATCTAGAAGTTTAATACATCTGAGACCTAATATAAATATTTAACCCTTTCTTCTATTTGTTTTTATTCTTTTAGTTTACTGGTATATTGTTCTTTGAGTCCACTGCTTGTATATTTATTAGGTTATGTTTTCACTATGTTGAATGCATAAATATATGTATTCTATTGCATTTATTTCTCAATTGACTTATTGATTATGCCTAGAGTCAGGATTAACTAGCTTACTAGTATTTGTTTGCTCTGCTAGAAAACTCTTAATTAGTTTACTACGTATTGTCATTTGCTTCCTTGTTTTATTGAGTTGTTATTACTCGAGTATTCTAATCTAATTATTATTGCCCTGCTATTCTTTAGCTCTTGGTTTACTGTCATTTGATGGACTCACTAGCTATTCATGCATTGATATCCTCATGTGTTTTGGTTCTCAAATGGATTTGATTGTATGCTGTAGGTTTCAGTTTACCGATGCCATTATTTCAATTCTTTTCTGTTAATCTATACTGACTGTGTCATTTTACTTTTTGTTTGCGTTTCAATGTTGCCATAATTCGCACATTGTAAGTGTTCACTTTATTGCATCTTTATGTATACTATGATTCACCTACTGTCCATCCCACAATACTTTCCATTTACAGTAGTTTATCTTCTTTTCACAAATAGAATGTTGAACCGATGTATTTCTCATATTGTTTAGTAGTATGTTATGCTTGTATGCATTGATCATATCATTTACAATATTTACTAGATTGTTTGATATGTGATTATTTATCATTCGAATTTTTTGACATTTTCTATATTCATTCATGTTTGTATGTTGCACGTATCTACTCACCATGTGTATCACAAATGCCTTAGTTCTAGGAATACAATTGTATTATTTTACCAGAGTATCTGTTGTTGGTGTGCCTTAGGTCGTAGGCATAGATTTATTTATATATTGTACATTTAGTATAATATTTTGTATTGATATACATTTAGCGTTATTGAATAAAGGCATCAATCTATTGGTTTATATCTTGCGATATATAATAAATAGATGATTGTAATCATAAATATTAAGATCCCAGGTTTGTCTTAGGTCAATGGAATGAATAGGACTACAAACCTGCATCATTTTATTGTAAGCCAATCAAGGATGCAGGTACATGTGGGCCTCACATGGGACTGGATAAATTCACGCAGAAAACACTATATGGTCCAGTCATCATTGGTGTTTTTCTTAAGTAGGACTTCTTTTACCCTTAGAGCTGAGAATATTACATAACTACATGGAATCTTATGCACTTTGACATACACCTAACGTATCTGTAATAGGATGTAAATACGAGTATGGTCGAGAAAGCCAGTGAACATGTATGTGTTGTGAATGTGTCAATGGAATTACAACTCAACACCCACTGAGATGATATCATCGACCAGTCGATGGAGTATGATTATGAGTGTGGGGACACACCCAAATGAGTTGGGCTCTCATTTATCTCAGCAATCTATTCTAGATCAAGGAAGATTGAGGACAGTAGGATAACAGATTCATGCCGCTTAATATATATATATCTTTAGATACCAGATGGTAAGGGATAATACAAGTACATCTGCATAGACAAATTTTCTCTACTGGAGATGCTGCGAGTTCTCTCAATTGGGGCTCATGCATTTGCTTGTGCCCATTTGATAGTCTGTGGGACTTGTTCCTTTTGCCAACATATAGATAGTCCCAAGGATCTTGCACATTGATCTTCTGGCTTCAGATTAGTTGGTCAATAAGTTTGGATTAATTAATTAAATAAATATAGATTGTATAAATAATATTTGATTTAATTAATAATTAAATCTGTAATATTTAATCAATGAATTTATATATAGTAATTAATTAATTAATTTTTGTTTAATTGAATTATACACAGTAAATGATTAAATTAAATAATTTATATATAATTTTAATTCATTAATTTATTATGAATGGAATTTAATTAGTTTATTTACAATTAGAATTAATTAGATTTTGATTAAAATCTAATTATGTAAAATGACATATTTAATTAAATTAATTTGTGGTTAAATTAATTGACCAATTTATATAACAATGAAATGGAGAATTAAAATGTAATGCATATATTTAATTAATGGTTTACGACAATATTTTGAGACTTTGGAATTTAATTAGAACGTTCAAAATTGGTTGGGCTGAAAAGGCTAATGATCTACGTTTTGCATTGACAGTCCATCTAAGGTTTTAACAGTCCTATTAGGAAAGGACTAGGATGGAAGAAAATTAAAAGTAATCGATTCGGTTGAGGGTTATGCGTTTAATGATAGACAAAACTGAGAGAATTTTCTTCCATTATTCCTTGAGATTTCGTGACCCTTGGTGATCCAAGCTCGACCCTTCTAGCACGGATCTATCGTCGATAGGAGTTCATGCATTACACTTGGGTATGGTCGTAAGGATTTAGTGGGACGCTTTTAATGAGATAAATCATACTTAGATGTTTTATTTCTTCCGCAACCTTAAATTAGTTTCGAATTGATGGATAGTTAATTAGATCCCTTGGATCGACCTCATCTGTTCCTTAGGGATTGGGTCCAAAAATTATAAAAGACATTCCATTGCGCCTGATGAATTTCTGGGAAGCATTCGATCCCCAAAAGTGGTATTAGAGCAATGGTTACGGTAGATCCAAAGAGATTTAATTAAACCTAGAGTTTTTTGGAACGGATCTGAAATTGATTTTGGAAGATCTAGAATTAAATTCGGTAGGTTTGGAATTGTTAATTATGGATCTAAGAATTTAATTGTTAGATTCGGTAGAATCAATTGTCAGACTTAGGGTTTCGTTTTAGGATTGGGATTTTAATATTTTTTCACGATTTAGATTTCTAGATTTAAATGCATGCTATGCTAGATTAGGTTGTTTATTTATTTCGTATAGTATTTAATTTTCGGAATGGATGATTTCTGCTTGTCTGTGGTTTGCTAACTTTTGTTCCAAAAAAACATTATTTAGTAATGGGATCATTTTCCCTCGCCCTCGGTGGCGTCGAGCCGCCTGCCATTGAAGGCAGTAGTGATGCTCCCTACTGGCTAGCTGGCCAGCAAAAGGTAGCTGCTTTGAGCTGTTGCCTCATGGGAGCAACCGTATGGAAGCTGTGCTGTTACGACCCGTCGACATGGCTGATGCCACATGGTAGTCCAAAAATCGGCAGGGTGAGGTGTCCCAAGTGAGTCCTATTCTAACTGGTTCGACCCTATTTTATTTTTTGCGGGTTAATTTGATTGGGTTGGCCCGTTTCACATATTAATTAGTATAGTTAACTTTATTGTGTATGAGATTATTTTTGATGTTAAACATTCATATTTAATTTTAATATGGCTATATTGAATTGAATATGGTGTGATGGTTGGTTTAATAGCCCATGTCATGGGTTTTTATTAGACGACTATAATTTTAGGATTATAGAATTCCAAAATTTAAGTGGGAGCATTAAATTTAATTCAATGAAATTTTAAATTGTAATATACAGTAATGGTTAAAATTGGCGCCTGTAAAAAATTTAATGGCTGGACATAATTTAGAATTAGGATATTTTGATTTATTTACTATCGACATGCATCACGATATGTATGAAAATGAACGACATGTACATTGTTTGTATTTGGGTGATATTAGGTTTCTATTGGCCTTTTACAAGCTTTGGTTGTATTCTATTAATTTTGGAAAATATACTATGTGTGATATTATTTTTGATGCAATTTAATTTTAATTAGTTGGTTTAGTTATAGATTATTAATTAGAATTAATTCATCAATCAAAATAGTGGGAGCCCATATAGCAAGCTGAAGGTGTGTCGGAAGTGATATGAATTTAAGATATGAATTTAATGCTCTGATCACTCAACTCAAAGACAAGTGTACCCCGTCATTGTCAAGTAATAAATCCGGTTCTATAAGTCTAGGTATCGATCACACAAAGAAAAATACCTCTGCAATATCTAATCTAGGGTTTTAGCATGTTATAGGAGATAAAATAATTTATGAAATTAAATCTAAATTAAATTAAACTACTCCTAATTACGATCTTGTGAAGCAAACCTTTGTAAACATGATTGGATGAGAAAACCTACTGATGTTTTGCTGACCTGTGAATATTATTGGGGACGAAAACTTGTTAACCTGGCCAACAATTAAGTAATTAAAAAAATACTAGCGTCTGGATTATTATTAATGCACGTTCCTGCTAGATACTCCTACTTTGTGAAGTTCCTAGGGTAAGATTATCCAGTAGGTCCTCCTAGTTCTATGAATCAGAAAATAAGTATGCTTAAGTTCCACAGGGTTGTCAATCCTCCCAATTTTCCTGTTACCAGTCTTGATCGCATAACAGATATGAATCAAATAAATTTTCAAGTTTCCAAGGCTATCAAAACGCATGCACAATAATGAATTGAACCACAAACACAATTCAGATTATCAATCGAAAGTTCGAATAAACGAGGATAAAAGAAAATAATGAATTCAATTTTGACAATTAGTTCTAGGAGATACAACTTCGGGTCAAATAAAAAGAATGAGATAAGAGATTCTTAGGTCAAACTCAATATTGAAAGCGTGGAATCTGCCGGGAAAAATAACTCGTAAAGATTAACCTCTATCGGAGAACTCACTTGCTAATGCCAACCAATAATCCTCAAAGGGGAAGATTCCAAGGGAACACTTTCAATCGATTAAGAATCCCAAAATCCGAGTACAAAGAAGTCTTAAACATAGCTAGGGTTCTTGAGTGAATTTGCAAGTCAAAGATAACTTAAAAATGCAATAATAATAATTTATATGTTTCCTCACAAAAAGAGATCGAAAATAAGTAGAAATCTATACTTTTTGTACGATTTAGGTCGTGTCACGTCGTGACCAATAAATGTCACAATGTGACTAGCTTCTTTACTCCTCCTTTTGAAACCTCCTATTCCTTTGTAATATTTGCATGTCACGACGTGACCAAGTGTGAGTCACGACGTGACTAGCCATTTCTCACCAGCTCCTTGTTTCCTCCTATTCTCTTATAGGTTTCCTTTTTCACGATGTGAGACGCTGTCCCTCACGATGTGACCAGCTCCTTTTCAGTAATCCATTTCCTTTCTTAAGCTCCCATGCTCCTCTCTAAAGCTCCGACCCCTAAACCTATCTCGTAAAGACACATAACGTATCAAAGCATAAATATACAGGAGTCCAAATACATATAAACATAGGAGCTTCCAAACAAGAGTCAAATTGTATACAACATCATTCAAAAAATAAGAAAACTTAACCAAAACCAATCAAAGAAGAAAATAGAGAAAACACTATAGAACAAAGACGCCAAAAGCAACACAAATGTCACGAAATTATACAAATCATAGCCAAGAATATAAGGTCTAAACCAACCTTTTCAATTACCCCTCACTTAAGACCTTGCTTGTCCTCAAGCAAATAATTAGAAACTTAGGACAGCAATATTCATTTTCGCTTGCCAACCTATTACTGGCTTAACTATACTAATTCATCATTCCTTAAGCATGCATCATAGTCATCAAATACATATGAAATGCATATAGACAACAACCTTTCCCAATGCACACATTCAAGCCTAAACTGATCAAACTAAGAGGAACACTAAGGGTTTATATAACCAATTTTAATCCTCACAAGTGGTCGCTCAAAATGCTCTCATAGCAATGTGTATAAAAGAAAGGGTAAAGTTTAAAATAGTGTCTTGTGGTTTGACCTTTTATCAAAAGAAGGACTGTGAAATTTTTTTTATCAAATAGGTGTCTGTGGTTTTGCTCTGTTATAAAAAAAGGTTTTACGGTCCTATTTTTTATACAATAGGTGTATGCGTGATTCTTAACAATTATTGTATGTATGAAATGAAAAAGAAAAAAACCACAGACCCCCTATTTGATACAAAAAAATTTTACAGTCCTATTTTTGATAACAGTCTAATAAAAAAGTCATTTTTTTGATAATAGAGTAAAACCACAGACACCCATTTGACACAAAAAATTTCACAGTCCTTCTTTTGATAAAAAGTCAAACCACAAGGCACTTTTTTAAACTTTACCCTAAAAGAAAACACACATAATCATGCATAATGCACATCACATGGCGAACTAATGGAAATCCTATTGCAATATGTTAGTTAACGAGCAAAATCGGAGAACCATTCAGGGTTATAATGTGTAAGGATAAGGGTAAGGTAGTCAAAGGTCAATTTTGGTCTATAACTCTCTATCCCTAGTCATCAAAGTGAAGAATTAGTCAAACACATGGGTTTATAAAACATTTGCAACCATACATCTCAAAGAATTTTAAGTTATTCAATCTTTTTTTATTCCATATATATATTTCCCAACTACAACAATACAACTCAGATAAACAAGAGAAGAAGTCTAAGTTTGTAAGACAAAGAAAGTGATTAAAGTGAAAACAAAGGGATTTGCTTAACTTTGTAAGAACAATCTTGACTTTTAAAGTGTTTAGGTCAAGTATTTATGATTATATCTAAAACAGACACGTAGCTCAAATAGAGAAGAGAATAATTTTGATCTTATTAGAAACACGACACATTTATTATTGAAACAGGATACCAGTAACAAAAACATTTCTCGGATGAAAAAGAGAATGATTCTGAGCTCCTTAAAACAAACACATATATTTTTAGAATGAGGTGTAAAGCTACAATTTCAAGTAAAATTCAACCCAAATTGATAATGAAGTGCATTGACTAATCTTGACTCGAAAATTGAGAGATGATAGATGTAAAGGTTAGTTAAAAGTAAAGGGAATGGGCTTATAACTGTAAGCCTTTCGCCTTGTATTGTGGCTATAAAAGAACAATCGGTCTAAGCTCAAAGGGGATATTCTAAGGATAGTTAGCGTGGGTGCTAACAACAGTGTTTAAGAAAGTGCTCGTGTGATGTGTGGTTAAATCTATGGGACTCCACATACTTTGCTTCCGTAAAACCAAGTGCAAAGCATACGCTGGGTTCCATGATCTAGTACAAAAATGCATGATTACCTCATGAAAGATAAGGCCGAAGTTAGATGCTCTTTTGTTCTAAAAAAGTATGATCGCTCAAGCAAATTTATATGAATATAGGGTTGTGGTTATGTGATCTAACCAATTTTTGCTAGCCACTATCACAATTTAAAGCTTAAAAACAAACACCGAAGGTCTATCCACTATATGAAATTCCATACTCCAAATCAAACTCATGATCATAACTCAAGGATTGACACGATCGGTAAAAACAAGCTATTCACGCACACTAGAGTCTATAAATTCTCGTTTATTTACTAAAATTCCAAGCACAAAAGTCTAACCTTGGGGGTAGCTTAACTACAATTCACAGCACATGGTAATATACACATTACATGCAAACATACACACCTGCAAAATAAGAAATCAAACATCAAACTCATAGAAAAAGAAAATGAAAAGCAAGGTGAGAGAAGAACTTTTCACCCCCCACTGAAAATCCCACTTACTTCTAAAAGTGCAATAGAAGTAAGGGATTCAAGTGCGGAGCAGGAAAGGTTACCTGTCAATAGCCATATTGGTATGTAATGTCCTCTAGATGGTCTAACCGGCTACTCATCTGGTTCTTCCAGGCGTCATCTCATTATTGCCATTCACCCCAATCCTGCTACCACTGTAGCTGATTCATCACCATGTGGTTCATCTTTTCTATCATTGTATCCATTTAGCCCTCCATTCGATTTTAAAAAGAGGACATATCATATGGCTTTACAACTGACTCCTCCTCCTCTTCACAAGCCACATAATCTGCATCGTTCTTATCGTTAGCCTCCAATGGGCATTTACCTTGTGTCTCGATCTCGGCTCACCTGTCACAATAGTAGCAGAATGGACCAAATATTTAATGCCCACCAATCGTATACCCTCAGATTCGATTAGGGGTATATTTGAGGTGCAATTAAGCCTAAAGAAAAGATGGGCTACCCAAGTAATAACGTGGCCCAATCCCAAATGGCGGTGTGTTCACTTATGAGCCGTTAGGTGGAACACATCCAACAAATAATGGCCTATATGGATAAGTTTGCCCTCCATAAGGTAGATCAAGATCAACAACTCGGCCTCATTCACTTTATTAGATTCTAATTTGTGACTAAAATTGTGCCTAATCATCTTATGCACAAGAAATAAATGGAATATGCCTATATTGGAGGATTTTAAGCTCTTAATGTCATAAGCACTGCGAGACAACTTGGCCCATACCGAACGAGCATCCTTACCCTCCGACTAAGCAAACACACCATCCATAATTCCTATTATTTATGACATTTGGGTGGGGGTGAGCGAATATTCCTGACCCCTAGCCGTAAGTGTAGAGTTTTGCAATAGTGGATTTCAATTTCGTATAAAACTCTAGAACTAGCTCCCGAAACATATGGTTTTCTTATCTCTGTAGAAATTTCCCCACCCAACTCGATCTATCATAATTAAAACTACATCCCTAATGCTATTCTCTGTTCTTTATGTGAACTTAAGAAATTTAAAGGGCATGATTTTTAAAATAGAATGGGCCTGAAATTTCTTACCTTCTTCTTCAGTGTGTAGAGGAAAAGAGCAGTTGAGTCGAAAGGTGAGGTCGATTGGGGAAGGGGATGCAGCAGTAGATGAAAGGTGTGGTTGAACTTTGTTAGTTCTAGAACCCTTCTTGGCAGCCTTCTTAGAGCAGGGCATTATCAATTTCGTGAAGGAGAGAAGAGGATTAGGGCGATTTAGGGAAAGTTACGGAGGAGATCATCGAATTTAGAGGAGATAAAGAGAGTTAGGGTTCTTAACTGATTTTGGAAAATTGAGTGTAATTTTGAAGGCCCTGCTATTTTAAATCGAAGAGTTTAGAATTTTGTTCGTGTCACATCATTACTGGTACGAATTTTCTATATAGTTTCATGGCATGTAATGGTCAATTATGCATATACCCATATATATTTGGTATTTCTAAGATAAATTCATATAATACCGTAAGTATACGGGTCACACAAGTAATATAACTGGATTTCTTAAGTCTGAGTATCGATCCTGCGAGGAAAAACGTACAAAACGAGTTATATATTCATATATTCTGTTTATAGTAATCATAATGTTGGGTTTTGTTGTGAATCCTATTGCAAATCATCAATACAAAAGAGCATCCTTATCACAAAACATAATCCATAAAGAATGACTTGAATTACTTCAGATTTTCTGTAAACTATTCTTGTAAACCGATTAAGTTTAATTGTGATTCAAATGCTTGGAGAGATATCATCTTTTGATTATTACAACGATTTTAACATTAAATAAAGTGTGATTAACTCCATCTATTTCGTGCATGCATCAAACATATGACATTTTATACCTTTTGATTATAACAACATATAATATCATAAATCATTTTTCATGCATTTAAACATTCATGCATAATATCCATACTACCTTCTCAAATAACATGAAAACTCATTCTAATTCCATATACACTTATTGTTAATTAACTCAATATGCATATCTAGTATTTAAACCAAGAATCAAACAAATAATCATCAATAATCATTAACCAATTCCATCTTATTTCGAGAAGAAGGTGTTTGAAAAACAACCCATATAATTATGAATTCTTGCAGTAAAATTCTAACATTCAATCTATATAATGGTTGTCAATCATTATAGAGATTGCCCAATAGGAGTTTTTCATCACTCCGGGGAATTTCATGCAAGTAAGTGATCAAATACAAAGAGTATGATTAACTCCTATTCAAAACAGAAAATACAAAAAATAAAGAACCATGGAGAGAATTACAATTCTTTGTGTAGTTGTAATCCTTCTCCATATAAGAAGGATGCCTTCTTTGGATGTAGAGGCTTCTTCTTGCTCCTTTAGATCTTTTGAATCTCTATGGATTTCATCCTCTTTAGAGTCTCTCCCTCTCAAGTTTGTATTTCTTGTGAAGGAGTTCTCTTTCTCTCCAAATCTCTATAAAATGCTGAGTTTGATGGGTTTTTATAGAGTTTTAGGGCAGTTATATTGTGTTTTAATTGGTTCCAAGATGTTGGAATGTGGTGGGATTCGCTTAGAGTGGATAAACATTGATTTAGAGAGAAAAAGAAGGGAGAACAATGGCCATTTCATGTAGACTGTTGTTCATAATAGTCAGAATTTTGAGCAGGTCGTTATTGCAATAGGTGGGTTGCGATCACAACATTCCATTTGTTCTTTAGGGCTGGTCTTCATACAAGGGTCGTGATCGTGACATGGGGTGACCCTAATTTTTTCACTTTTATCCGTTTTTCATCCATAATTTGTCCCTTTTATCCAGACTCTTCATAAATGTCATCTTAACAGCTCTGGTCTTGAAAAACCTGGAAAATACGCATTCTAACACAAAATATTTTTTAAATACACAAAATACTCATATTTTATGATTCTTTTGTATGCAAAATACATGTGCTTTGCATTTCGTATCAGTTATTAATAGGGCACACATTGTGACATGCTAAATGTGTATGATGGTATTCTATACCTGTCACATCATGACGAATAAATGGTCACATCGTGATAGGCTTTTTACCATTAAACAGGTGGTTAGTCCTTATTTCCCTTCTAATGCCTGTCACATCGTGACAAATAGATGGTCACATCGTGATAGGCTATTTGTTCATACAACCCAACTTCTTCTTCTCTTTATACTTAGAAAATTTTCATACCTGAACGATGACTCTCCTTTTCCTTCATTTACAACCTAAATTGAACTAATGATTGAAGTGTCTTACCTGAAAACATAAAACACAAAACACGTAAAACGAGGGAACATAATGCAAAAATCCTAAAAACTAAAAGTTCTGACGAAAATGAATATTTTTCAAAATATACAACAAGAGTGCTATGTTTTATAGTCGAAACAGCTCGACTTTCTTAACGGTGCATTATTTATCTTCCAAAAGGAACACATCTTGTTCCTCTTCATGAACCACTCCATGGAAATAAGGTTTCAAATGGTACCTATTAACCTTTTGGCGTCCATTCAGTGTGTTGATCACGACTATACCGGATGGGTAGGCTTGTATTACCTTAAACAGACCCGTCCATCTACTCTTCCTCTTTCTGGGAAACAACTTGAGCCTCGAATTATACAAGAGTACCTTATCACTAGGTTGAAAACTCTTATCCATTATCTTTGATCATGCTATCTTTGAGTCCTCTCCTTATAGAGTTTGGCATTCTTATAGGATGAGAGGCAGAACTCATCCATCAAACGAGTCCAAAATCACGTCAATCGGAGTTTGGACGAGAAATTTATGGCAAAACAAAGTTGGGGCACTGAAGCTGTCCAAATTTTGCATAATTTTATAGGTGTACTCGGGGAGTATGACCCATACTCGGCCGAGTACCCTATGAAACAACCTTTTGATGTTGATTTTTCACCTTAATTTCTCTATTTTCTTTGCCCTTTTTATCTCTAATTGTTTTGGTATTATTTTAGTTGATTAGAAACCTATATGTAGCTGGAGAAAACATAATTGAGGGATTTTTTGTCTTCTAAACTAGTGAAAAACCCTAGCTACGTTTTCAAGCGCTTTTCTTTGTATTTTGGATTTGGATTCATATTGATTGAAAGAGTTTGCTTTGAACTTTCAACTTTTGAGGTCAATTGATTTGTGAGAGCAAGCGAGTTTACCGATAGAGATTCATCTTCACGTGTTAATTCGCCTGTCTAATCGCCGATTGGATTAAGAGTTTTACCTAAGAATTCTCTTTTCTCTTCTCTCTTTATTTGATTCGGGACTATCGATTTGGTAGAATTAATATTGTTGATTATATTCATTCTCTCTTTCCATACTTATTCTTTTGCTTCGATAATTTGATTATTAGGGTTTGTGATTGTAATTTAATTAAATTTTATACATGTGTTATAAATAGCCTCGGAAACTTGAATATTAATTTGATTCATATCTGTTACGCGATCAAATTGGCAACTGGAAAATCGGGAGGACTGAGAATCCTATAGAACATAAGCGTACTTAGTTTCTGATTCATAGAACTAGGCGGGCCGTCTGGATAACCTTATCCTAGGAACTTCACAAAGTAGGAGTCATTATTGATTGCATGCTTTAATATTAATTCAGATTCTTTCACTACTTTAATTTATTGATTGTTGATAGATCGATAATTCCACCCATGTTAATATTCATAAGTCGGCAAAACATCAATTAATTTTCCCACAATCGCGTTTGCAAAAAGGGTTTTGGATTGACAATTGATCGTAATTAGGAGTAGGAGTAGTTTAACCTAGTTTAAATTCAGAACTATTAAACCGCCTATAACATGCTAAAACCTTGTATTAGACTTTGTTGGAATAATTTTCCCTGTGGTATTGATACCTAGACTTAAATCCAGATTTTATTACTTGACAATGACAAGGTACACTGCCGTAGAGTTGAGCGATCAACACATTTAATTAATATCCAAATTTATATCACCACAGACGGTAGATCAAGTTTTTGGCGCCGTTATCGGGGAGATTTATTTTCTCTATGCCACTCGAACCTAGGGCGATACAGCTAACTTAGGCATTGTATTTGTGAATATTTATACTTTTATTTTTGTTTTGTGAATATTGATTTTTCGTTTATTTTGCTTATTTTATTTTTCTATTTTTACTTGCGATTTTTGAGAATCCCCTATGTGTTGCTATTTATTTGAGTGCTTTTTGCTAGTGCATGTTTACACGCTCCCATAATCCTGAGTTGTATTTATTTGATCCTGAGATTGACCGTTCTTTTTATAGGTTGAGAAAAGAAAAATTTTCAAGCATGGATGAGGAACGACGAGTGGCAGTGAAAGCTGAACAGAGGGCTAGAGATAGAGGAGAATTGGAGCAGCTCCGTAGAGAGCGGGCTTATTAGGTTCAAAGGGAAGGCTAGGCCGGCGGATTTCGCACAATGGGAGAATATATTGCACCTCACAGGCCAGTAGGGCATGGTGGTATGGTTCTCCCACCTATATAGGCTAATACCTTCGAGATTAAAGCTAGCATGGTCCATCTAATTCAAGCAAATGGACAGTTCAGCGGAGGGATCAATGAGAATCCGAATGAGCACCTGGATAGATTCTTGATGGTTGCTGATACAGCTCGGTATGCAGGAGTACCATAGGATGTGATTAGGCTAAAGTTATTTCCATTCTCCCTGAATGGAAGTGC
>CAOJCR012778563.1:0-11044 GCA_948330485.1 Euphorbia neoarborescens | reverse complement strand
GCAATTAAAGCTTCTTTTGTTGACATTAAAGCTGCTAGCTGCAAATTACAAATAAATAATCAAACTCCCAATTACAGATCTGGTACAAATTATAATGTTTAGAAATGAGAAGACACCAACATGTAATTATGTTTGCTGCTGCTTGAATAAACATTAGAATGGAAGGAAAACTTTATAACTTGCAATTTTGTCTCATGAATACGCTTCATTATTGGTAGCACCTGTTAGGCATACATACAAAAATCAATCTAGGATATAGCATACACTTGTTTACTACCAGTAATTTAAAACAGGGGCAGTTAGTTCTGTTAAAATTTAATTTGCAAGTTCAACAAAAATCAAGCAAGGATATATCATACACTTGTTTACTTATTTTCTTTCAAATGTTTAATTCAGTTAATGAAAATTGCTCTTATTGATCTTCTGCCTCAACTCATTATTTCAAATCTTGCTGGTCTCTTTTTGGAGTTTGGAGATCTCAACAGAGCACTACAATATTATAAGGTGCTTTTTATGTTCATCCGTAATAGGTAAGTGTTCTAATCAGAGTTGGCTAATTTTGTCATTTCTGATCATCTACGTTGATCTCTTCCCTTTTAGGGGTTTTAATTTTGCTTTTGGTTGATTTTAGTTGATTTATATGTTTTTTTAGTTGATCATATTTAGGTCGAATGATTTGGTAGGTTTTTTTTTTATAATTTGGTGACTGATTTTTAAGCAAAATTTTGATCTTTTGTAATGGGTAGGATTTTAGTGTTCTTCCATTTTCTTTGGTGTATGAAACTCATGCTCGTTTAGCAATGGAAGTAGAGGACTTGCCTAAGTTTAATCAGGTTGGTAGATTAATCTATGGTTGAAGGCCAGATTATCTTTCTTCTTGTTCGTATGTATAAAGTTTCTTGTTCATTTTTATGTCATGGTATCATGGTTGGGTTCATGTAGAAGTCATTTTCTGTTAACAGAAGTTATCTTTCTTCTAGTGAATTGGCTGTCCTTTCGAATGCAACATTGCCTTTGTAAGTTGTTTTGCAGAACGTATGTATTTACATTTTTTTATCATTTAATATCTTAAGATTAATTTTATAAAATATAAGGTCCCTAGTGCTTAAAATTGTGTAATGAAGTAAGGCCCGGAGAGTAAGGATACTTATAGGTTCTTTGTCATCTTCACTTCATCTTTGTGAAACTGTTGCTTGCTATGCTTGGCCTTTGACTATACACTTATCAGCTATTTTAGCAACTGTGGTATGCAACTGTCTCACCATACCTGTTGTCTGTCATTTTCTCACCAAATCTTGTTAATTGGGACATGCATAGGGGTGATTAAACATTAAGTATTTAGTTTAGCAGTACTTCGTTTTTGTGTTTAGGCTTGATCAACCTAATTTATGTGTAATTATTAACCATTGAAGTGCTAATTAAAGCAAAATAATGAGAAACTTGCTATTAGACGTCTAGTATAAGTGGTTTTTATAACCACATGAATCTTTTATTGTTAATAGTGTAGCGTGCTTAATACAAGTGAAGAAATGGGATTTTCATTATGGCTAAACAAAAGGTTTGTTTCTGTTCATTCCCATATCTACTTCTAAGAACAGATGTATAAATGTTTTCTCATTAAGATCGTAGAAAAGGTAGGAGCTACCTCTTCGGACTGGAGTCAATATCTGAATTTCATGGACTGTGAGTATATTTAGGGTGGCCATTCTGTTACAGTTTTAACATTTCGAGTTGAAATTTTGTGTAGTGGTCAGATATCCAATGTCAGCTTGAGCGAATCAATTCTTCAATTCCTGTTTTGTATGTCAAGCATAAACCAAAACTGTTGATTTGGTTTGTATTATTGATAATTAAACTATGGCTATTAAACATGTAAGAAATTAGGAGCTTATATTTTTTTTCTATGCCTAGATTCCGAAGTCTTTCTAGTTTCAGAGTCATAAGATCAGAATTTAGAGCACATATTTGTATCTGAAACACATGCACGTCTATTGAAATACCATCTTATGTTGATTCTAATGTGCAATAAATCTTATTTCATATGTGCTAAAATTCTTTTCCTTAATTTTTGATATGTCAGTGCCAATCACAATTAGAACACTTTATACTGAAAGGATTGAAGAAAATTATATGGAATTTACTGCTTACAACCTACTGTGTTATCTTGCACTCAGATAAGAATAGGGATCTTGTATCATTGATGTCAAGGTTAGTGAACTCTATTGATTATGGTTTTATTTGTAATGTTTTGATACGAGTCCCTTGCCGTGGATGTCTTAAAAAGATAATTTTCTAATGTAGTTTCGTTGACGCTTTGGACTTAAATCTTTAACTAATCTCTATCATAGGATAATCAAGGAAAGTTTGCCGTTGTTTGTGTGGATATTGGGATTGTCGTTTATACTTTTTTCTTCCTTTGTTCTGTATGTGCCTATACAGTGAATGGATCTTTAAATTGCTGATTGGCAAGCATTCTTCTTTGGTTCTTAAGCACGTAAAGTTAGGGTAATGTTAAAAGTATTCATTATTTGATTTCACATATTAACAGAGGAAGCAAAGAAGGATAATGCTATAAAGCATGCTCTTGTAGTTCGTGCGACTGTTACCTCAGGAAACTATATTATGTTCTACACACTTTATCAGACAGCTCCTAGTCTCTTGGGTAGGTGTTAACTTAGAATGATTCTTAGAATTCTTGCTATATTTTTGTTCATAAAATAAACTTGCTAATCTCTTTACATGATCACAATTGGATAGGCCTGCCTGATTGTTTTTGAAACTTGCAGCACATGATGGTTTATGTATTTAGTTATTTAATCTCGGAAACCTCTTACACTTGTATATTTTTTGATAATAATGTTACTTGTAAATTTATATGTTTGAATGTATATAATGTACTTGTAAGTTTAGTATACTTTGTTATAGCTCTCTTCAATCCATATTATACACCAACGAAAAAATTATTGCTAAAGATTTCAAAAAAATTCATTGAGGTAAAATGTAGCTAAAATTTCCATAATTTACCAACGGAAAATCTGTATCTAAATTTCTAACGATTTACGACGGAAATTCCGTCGCAATTTGGTTGGTAAAAGTCAAATAATGAGAGAAGTTTTTATCAAAATAAATCTTTTAATGATGGTAAATTTATCATTATTGTAAGTAAATAATGACGGGTTATAAATCTATCACTATTGACTTTTAATCGCTTGACCTCTAGTGATGGGTCATGATGGGTAAAATCCCGTCATTAAAACCTTGTAGTGACGGTATATAACTTTTAATGACGGAATTTTTCCCATCATTACAAGCTATTTTTTTTTGTAGTGCTAGTAATACCGAACGGAACCCAAATAAAAGCCCTGGAGATACATCTTACTTAATCTTTGTTGGGAGTGTCAGTCAGGTGGAGGCAACAGATTCTGAGACTACTAGTCAACCTCTATCTACACAGGTAACTAATGTGTCAGGAGAGGTAAGAAACCCCAAATCAAATTCTAAACTTCCTTCTTGTGTATTTAATAATGAGAAAACTTCTGATCAAGTTCAAGGTTATATTCCTAAATTGCCTTTTCCTTAGCTGGTTAGATCAAACTAACTTGATCACAAGTGTTCTAAATTCCTTGAAATTAAAAAAAAACTAAAAATTAATTTACCATTAATTAGGGCTCTTTAAGAGAGTCCTAAATATGCTAATTTTTTTAAGGAGTTACTTGCTGGTAGGAGAAAGCTAAAAGGAGATAAAATGGTGAGTGTTCAGCAATTATAAGCAATAAGCTTCCACCTAAGCTGAAGGATCGAGGGAGTTTTACCATCCCTTGTCAAAAAGGGAATTTGAAAATTGATAATGCTTTATGCGACGTGGGTGCAAGCATTAATCTTATATGTTTACAAAGCTTGGATTGGGAGACTAGAAACCCACCAATATAACACTGCAACTTACGGATGATCTATTACAAAACCACTAGAAGTCTTAGAGGACGTGCTAGTAAAGGTAGAAAAATTCATTTTTCCTGCTGATTTTGTGGTTTTAGATGTAGTAGAAGATGTAAGAGTACTGATATTACTTGGGAGACCGTTTCTTGCAATGGGAAAAATATTGATTGATATTGAAGGAGGTAAGGTGAGTTTTTCATTACATGACGAGGAGGTAACTTTCAATGTTTATAATTCAATGAATTCTCCTTCAAATTCAGGAAATTATAATTTTTATCCTCCACTAGTCCTGCTAATGTAGGTGTCAATAAGCAATTATGCAATAATTTAGACAACACTTTAGGAAATGGTCTCGAGAATATGAAGGAAGAAGTTTTACCTGATGAACAAAGTGATGAAGGAAAGAGGAAAAGAAAATGAAAAAGAAAAAGGAAAAGGAGAAAAAATAGATATTTCCTCTTCGATTTTTTGTAAAACAAGAGTCTAAGAAAGTTGAGCCGTTTCGACTATAAGTACGGTGAGAGGTAAGATTTCTACCCCTTATACTATATTGTAATTTTGTATATATTTTATTTATATGTTTTATTTGGTGTTTTTATTTTTATTGCATGTTAGTTAGGTGTATTGATCCTTTGCCTTTTATACTTATTGTACTTTATTTCTATTGCACTTTTGGTAGTAAGTGCAATTTAAGTGTGGAGTGGCAAAATGACTCTATCATTTTGTTATGTTTTTATGATATTATTTATGCATGTTTTTGTTCAAGTTCTAATATGTTTTGTGGTTAAATTGTGCTGTTATTTGATTTAAGTAATGCCTAGCTACCCATGAAATTAAGATTTCGTGCTTAATCTAATAAGCAATTGACTTAAAATTATGGGATATTGATATGAGTAATTAGTCTGTTTATTCTTGCCGTCAATTTTAAGTATTGTTTTATACATAAAGAATGATAGGATGGTTTGCATGTAGTGGTTTGAACTTCTGCTCATATTTTCAATGTTTGAACCATGATAGTAGCTAGGAACATAGGATGAGTCACACAACCAAGCACACCTTTTACCCTTTTGTGATAAAAAGGAGGTTTTGAGCCTAAGGACCATTTCACATCGGTCCTTGTCTAAAAAGTGAGGCTTTATACACTAAATCGTAGAACTTGGTGTATGTTTTCCACTTGGCATCATGAGTTTAATATGTGGAGATCCTTAGGATTAACCACACATGCACACACTTTGCACTTTTTAAATTTTAACCTTTCTAACCTTGTAAATTAATTATCTTGTAGAATAACCGAATTTGAGCTTGAGCCATTTTATTCATAGCCACATTATAAAGAGAATGCCTTACCGCTATAAGCCGAATTCCCATCACTTTGATTTTCCTTTCAACCCATCCTCTCCTTTATTTTGAGTTAAAATTGGTTAAAGTACTTCATATCTGTATTCTTGGGTGAGTTCTTCAGTATCTGTACATATTGATCACTCTTTTTTTTAAAAAAGAGAAAAAAATAATAAATAAATAGCAATTATTCTTTTGTAGTTCGGGGTGGGTTCCAAATAATGAAATCATGTGCGTTTCAGGGTTATAAATACGTAATTCATAAAATTCTTTTCCCAAATGTTAAGGGAACCTTATTTCCCCATTTTGTTTCTTTGTATTCTCTTTGATTTAGAATTCTCTGAATCTTTTGTATGTTTGTGTTTAAGTGTGGGATGTTTTTCCCTCTATCTTCTCTTCATTCCCTTTTCTATATCTAGTTGCTAATATAAATTTTTTTGGAATTGGTGATTCAATTTTGTTCTCATTTTCACCTGTGTTTAACCAATTTATCTTGTAAAACTTTAATAAAGGAGTTGCATACCTAAATTGATATTTGACAAACCTAACCCGTAACCTTTAACATTATAAGCCTATAGGTTCTTTGATTTTGCTCCTTGACCAATGACTGCACCGAGATTTCCATTTGATCGCTATGTCATGTGTATTTTTCATGGTTAAGTGTGTATTTTGTTTTACCTTGAACCTTTGAGCGAATTGAGTGACATCCAGTGAGGTGAAAATTTTGGTTGTATAAGATATGGCCATTCCTTTTTGTTCGATTGGTTTGGACTTGTTAAATATGAGAATCTATGTTTGTTGTCTGTATCTATCCATTTTGTTGTTTGGATTGATATTGCACGCTTGGAATTGGTAGGTATGGTATGGTTAAATCTTAGTTGGATTTTCGGGCAAAAGCTAGTGTCTCTATTCGGTGTTTTAAGTTATTTGCTTAAGGATAAGCAAAGTTTTAAGTGTGGGTTAGTTGATAAGTCCATATTTGACCTTATATTCTAGGTATTTTTATGGTTTAATAACGGATAATTTTACTCGTTTCGTATGTTTTTTTTCGTTCTTTCATGCATTTTTGGTTTTGTTTCTATTTAGGTATTTTGTGCTCATTTTGGTTATTTTTAGTTTATTTTAATGTTTTTCATTTTTATTTTTGTCTGAGATCATTCAGACCAAGGATTTGTATATCTTGACATGTTTGTTGAGCTTGAGAATGCAGGAGTTGAGACCCGAATTGATTGTGAGTTGATGTACATGAACGAAGTCCAATTAATGCTTACATGTTCATCCAGCACCTTTGGAGCATATTTCAAGGAAGCTATATTCTTATTTGGGAAATAAACTTTAAAAAAATTCCAAGATCTCTCCGTGAGCTTTTAAATGAATATTGGATCATCAGAATTGGACTTCATATTGGAAAGTTATAAAGGAAAGAAGACGGTGTGGGCAATCTGTGAAAAGTCTAAGTCTAATTGATGCTTACATGTTCAACATCTCTGGAGCAAATTTCAAGAAGTTAGAGGCCGAATTTGAAGACTCTGATAAGAATTTGTAGATAATTTGTCTAGCTTTCCAACAGATCTTGAATCACGTAATTTGGACATCGGATGTGGAAGTTATGGCTGATATAAAATAACAAGCCGTGTTATCCCAAAACTCACCGGTGTGTTCTCTACTGGAACTTCACGGAGTGTTATTCCACGACTGAGCATGCTAAGTCCATAATATAGTGTGTTATTCCATAGCTCAGTGTGCTAATTACAAAACACGGCGTGTGATTTCATAACTCCTCGGCAGGTTGCGCAACATGTTTTGGTAAAGTGCCAAGGGTGTGTAATATATTCAGCCATTTCGAAGCAAAATTTAGTGCCGATAGAGTCCGAATTTTGAGCTGGCTATTAGAGACAAAGTTGAAGATCTATTTCTTAGCTTTCCAAAACATCTTGAATTGTGGCATTTGGACATCAGATAAAGGAGAAAGGCTAAAATAATCGCAAGTCAAAGTCATTTTAATATGCAGATTTTAAAACCCCAACTTTTAGAATTCTTATCTGAATTGAGTCCCGTTCGTTTTGGGAAACTTCTATTTAATTTCAAAATATAAATAGAACATTGTAGGTTAGTTTTAGGGTTATGTTTGAATCTTTTATCTCACTTTTCTTTAAAAGGGATTCATGGATCGATCTTTACTTTCATATTTGAGCCGATAACTCGATGGAGTTTTGAGGGTTTGTACCTTCAGTTTGCTATTTTCAATAAAGGTTGATGTGCTTGTTATACAAAAAATATTCCTCATTTACGATTATTCTCTTCGTATTAAGTTTTCTATAGTGGTTCCCCTTCTGTGATTTCATACCGATAAGATTCGATTCTTCAGTAAAGGGCATAAGTTTATTCTTCTTCTCTTTATTTGATTAACTAGTTGTCAGCTTACAACCTGTTGTTTCTGATTGATATCATTATTAAGTTTCTTCCTGATTTTTTTTAATTAAGGTTTTCGGATTTGCAATCTAATCGTTATTTCTCCATTTATCTGTGATTTTGCAATTGATTTAGTCTTATAAAGTTCAGATTTCACCGAGTGTATATCTGTAGCCTTACCTAGATTAAACCCTAGGCAATCATTGGAACTGACAATTTTGTGAAATATACGGGCTCTTATTTTCTCTCTCTAGAGATAGACCACCTCTGAATAAGGAAATACGGATAGGAAGTATAATCGGACCTAAAGTCGCTAACTCATATTATTTCATTTGCATAATTAGGGTTTGGTGATTGTTGTTTGTTTTGACCCTTGTTTGATTGAATAAGGCCATCCCCATTAATATTCATAGATCGGATAAGCTGCCTGCATTGTTGATATCGAATTCACTATAAATAAAGTTTGAAAGTGAATTATTAGGTTAACTTAGTTTAGAATAATTTAGATTTAATTTTAGTTGTTATCACTTTATTATTCCGCTTACACACGTTTGGAACCTTAGTTTGGTGATTGTAGGGTACTTTCCTATGGGATTGATACCTGGAATTTCAGACCATATTTTATTACTTGACAACGATAGGGTACACTGCCCTAGAGTTGAGTGATGGGAGCGGTAGTTTTTACAGCTACCGTCGACACCTATCAATGCGTTTATGCATGTATGAATGATATTCATGTTTACTGAGATTTTGTAGATAAAGATCGAGAGGTAGTGGGCCAAAGTAGAGCAGATGCAAGGAGAGCTGATGACTCGTGCCTAAGTTGCATACAGAATCGATTTCTAGAGATAAGGGCTCGTGAGGAGCTGGCTCGGATGGTCCAGTTGAGATATGGAGCAGGAGCTATTATTCCACTGGAGGAAACTGATGGGTCAAGCTCAGATACCGAGTCAGATAAGCCTTTAGAGTAGACCATATACTGACATCATATTTATTTACATTATATTGTACATTCTGGGAATACATTTCACACTTTAAACCACGCATGCTTCTATTTTTGTGTTATTCATCACTGCTTCATATTTTCAGCCTTTTTCAACAATAATATTTACAATGAATTGATAAACACACATTAAATAACAGAACTTGCATGGGTTTTTAAAACCCATTGATTTTCTTTTTTTTTCTTTTTTCTCTCTACTTTTTTAGGGAAAACAATTTATTTGGAGTCCACACAAGACAAATAAGACAAAGTGTATTTGAATTTTATGAACTATATCTAACACAATCTTGAGAGTATGACTATTTCACAAATGGACCCTATGTATTCATTATACATTTAGACAATGTTTCGAGCAATAAACATTTCATTAATGAATTTAATTTGAACAACACATTGAGATAAATTAGTACGGCTCATACTGATTTAACCCCTATTGTGAAACGTCCTTTTTGATGTTCTATTTAATTCGCTTGCCTTACTTTTTTTTCTCTTTCTTCCTTTTTATGTTTTTTCCTTCTCTCTTTCTTTATAATATATAACATTTTAGTCCGTCCTGATTAATGGGATTTGAAAATTTGTTACCGTCCAGATCCATTATCTTCACTTCGCCCTTTGACAGTACCTTCTTTACCACATAGGGACCTTCCCAGTTAGGTTTGAACTTTTCGGCACATTCATATGGACTTGTTTCAACTATTTGATGACTAAATCACCCAACTTTAAAGGCTGTTTCTGACTTCTTACCTTCTTATTATACACTCTGGCTATCCTCTATTAGTACATTTGGAGATTATCTAATGCTTTGAACCTCCTTTCACGAATTATATTGAGTTATTCGTGTTGAGCCCTGACCTATTCTGTTTCTGGAAGTTTGGCTTCCAACGCAACCCATAGTGACCTTACATGCAATTTGATAGGAAGAACTGCTTCCATGCCATATACCAGATGTTTGGGGTTTCTCCAGTAGGTGTTCTGACGCTCCTTCGATACCCCTATAATGCCATCAGTAACTGATCAGCCCAATCCTTACAGGTGCAAATAGTTTTGCTTAAAATGTTCTTGATCGTCTTATTGGTAGCCTCAATGGCCCCATTTGCCTATGACCTATAGAGATGACCTGTGGTGCTCAATTCTGTGTTCTTCCAGTAGCTTAACCATTGCCCCTTGGAACTAAACTCCATTGTTGTTACCACATGATGTGGAGTGTCGTACCTTGCAAAAATGTTTCTGGTTATAAAATTAGCCATCATTTTGGTGGTAATTTTGGCATAAGATTCAGCTTCAACCCACTTTGAGAAATAATCCACCGCAACTATAATGTATTTATGCACATTTGATGCTTTAGGATGAACTTCGCCAATAATATCTATCCCCTACGCAGAAAGTGGCCAAGGATTAGAAAGGTTCTGGAATTCCATAGGTGGCAAATGTTGAAGGCTTCCGTATATTTGACATTCATAGCACTTCAGAACTTCTCTTATGCAGTCTTGCTGCATAGTTAACCATAAATATCCTTATCTCATTATCTTCTTGGTCAGTGCTATCCCATTCATATAGGGTCCGCATAATCCCGAATGCAGCTGTTACATGACAGCCTTAGCTTCTGCTTCTTCAAGACACCTCAACAAAGCCCCATTGGATGTTCTTTTGAATAGTTTACCTTTGAATAAGCTGCTAATTTCTAGATAGTGGCCTTTTAAGATCCATTGGCTCATTTTAGGTACTCTCATTTTTCTAGAAATTGTAGAATGTCAAAATACCATGATTTTCCATCAGCCGGTATTACCATTACCATACCTATTTCAAAGTAGGGTTGTTTGGATGTTTCTAGAAGGTTTCATTGTATTTACCATTGGGCCTTCCCACATTGATGATAAAGTAGAAAGGGCATCCGCCATCTGATTCTCCCCCGCGGTATATGTCGTAACTCACAATTCTAAAACCTAAGAAGCTTTTCCATTATGAGAGTAATATAAGGACGAAGTTCTTCTTCTTTGACATCCCAATCATCATCAACCTCTTTGATGACCAATAATGAGTCTCTAATAATTATAACATTGGTGGCACTTAAACTGATAAATGTATCCAACCCAAACAAACATGCTTCATATTCCGCCCCATTATTGGTGACTGAGAATTCCAACCTTTTAGAAAGCGGAATCACTTTCCTTTCTGGTGTCACAATTACCACCCTAAGGCCTGCCCCATATTTGCTGACAGCTCCATCAAAATGCAAGACCCACTGACCCGATTTAGTTATTACCAGTGCCAATTGTTCATCAAGAAAATCTAAGTCTGCCACATAATCAGATTCGACAGGATGTTGTGCGAGGAACTCTATCACATCCCTTCCCT
>CAOJCR012777650.1:0-12788 GCA_948330485.1 Euphorbia neoarborescens | reverse complement strand
ATAGACAGTAAGTATAGGACATATAACCTACTGTGACCCTTATTCCTTGTGGGATTCGATACTCGGACTTAAAAATCCGTTTTATACTACTTGAGCGACCCGTACACTTGCGGTAGTGTGTAGACACGAAAAGTCGCACCACTCTTCCAACAATTCAATTTCACCTATTTGGAACACCATACAAACTAAGCCATGAGAGAATTAAGCAGGCCTTGCAAATTGAGGAGTTTACAAACCCAACTTTGCCTGAGGGGGTAACGGAGGATGAATTTTCGCATGAGATATCTGGGGAAAGATCCTACGAAGGTTGAAGTGTAAAAACTGCCTCTATAAAAAATAGGGCCCTTCGACTATGGCATAAATTCATTTGTTAGAATATAACTGGAAAACCGGAAAGTAATAGGGTAAGTACTTAAGAATTGGTTATTTTGTATCATGTTAAGAATTGTACACCTATTAACTTAGGTAAATTTTTAATCCAACAAGTTCCAAGTAGAATGAGGCACCTCTAGTCTGGGTTCCCTCTTGGATACATAATAACCCTATTTGTCAAACTCCTTCGAGATAGCGATTATTGTGATCACTTAATTGGTTTAGCCCCCAAACAATTTAATGTCAAGGGCATAGATTATGGGCCTTCGACTAGTAGAAGTAGGGGAAAGAGACCCATAGAGTCCTCTGCGACTTCATAGGAGGGTGATGAGCTCCCAAACACCCATGATGAGCCTGAGTCTGATGGTCCTCCGTCTGGGAGCCGAGCATCGACTAATAGGATGGATGTTCTCATCCAGAGAATGGAGGATATCTAGTTGAGCAAAAGACAGTGGATGTCTTCTACGGACTCCAGATTCGAGCGATATGAGGCTCATTTTACAGCTAAGGCTCAGTGGATGACTTATATGGATACTAGGATGAGACACTTGGAGGCCTTTGCTTCCAATTATAGTTAGAAACAGGATTGGGATTACCTGCCTATCGCTACACTGCCTCCGTCATACTAGTTACCTCCACCCCCATCGGGGTCAGCCTTGTGAGTATCTTTTTCTTCTTTTCCTTCACACACCTTACACTTATGTTGTACTCTCATTCCTATTGCACTTTTGAAAATAAGTGCAACCTAAGTGTGGGGTGACTTTGCATGTTGAGCATGTTTTTATTTATTTTGTTTTGCTGTGTGTGCATGCTAGTTTAGTATTGTGTGATTGATTTTGGTTTCCTTCTTTTGTGTGTTGGATGTTGAATTGAAAGGAGAATTGTTTTGATACGGGGATTTCAAAACTGCTTAGCTACACCCAAAATTGAACTTCGTCGTTTGTTTTTGAAGTAGAAAACATGGAATTATGAACTAAGCATGCTGGGAATTAGCCTGTTTGTGCCTGTCAGCCGTTTCTGAATAATGTTTTTGCATGAAACCAATAAGGGTATTCATCTATAGTAGTTCGATCATTTACTGCTACTTCCATGCTTGAACCAAAATAGTGATTAGGAACAATGGAAGAGTGAAGCGACTAAAAACACAATATAGCTCTCTTGAACTTGTAAGTGAGGACTTTTTGAGCCAAAAGGGACCATTTCACCTTGATTCCATTCTTTTTCTGAGAGACAGTCAAACATTCAACGTTAGATCATAAAACTCGTTGTATTCTTACACTAGACATATGTAGAGCTTAATATGTTGAGACCCTTAAGATTTGCCACATATTCACACACACACCCATCACAGTTCTTTTCACTTTAACCCTTTTTGAACACAACACACCAACCAACCCTTAGAACCCTTATTTGATCTTGAGCCTGTTCTTTCAAAGCCACACTACAAGGCGAATGCCTTAAATCTACAAGCCAAATTCCCTTCACCTATATTCCCCTTCGACCCATCCTCTCCTTTATTTTATACTGAACACTGATTTTGCATTTCAACATTAGCTTTTTGGGTAGTCACTGTCAAATTCCAAAAGAAATTGGTCACTAAAAAAAAGGAAAAAATGTGCATTATTCTGTGTTTAAAGCAACTATGTCTGATGTAAGTGTGGGGTGGTTTCCAATTATTTGATTTATAAACATCTTTTATAGGATATTACTTTTTTAATTCATGAACTCGTTCCAAAATGCTTCAGTGGAAATCTATTCCCTATTATCTCTATTTGTGATCCCTTCTAATTCGGGTTTCTCCATTATTATACCCAAATTACCTTTGTCAGTAAATGCACATATTTGTGATGTTCCTTCTTTACTGTGTTTCTTTTCCATAACATCTTTCCAAATAAAGTTGCTTGTTTTTTATTCAAAAAGTGATGCAGTTTTCATCTTATTCTGTATGCGTCGAATTTTGTAGTCATTGTTTTCAGTATAAATAAAGGAGTTGCAAGACCTAAATGACCTCCGCCATACCCTAGCTTTACCTCAAAATGTTACAAGCCAGCAGGTTCTCTGATTTTAATCCTTTTTATCAATAGCTGCATCGAGATTGCCATCAGTTCTCTATATAATGCCTTTTTTGTTTTGATTGTGTGTGTTTTATTTTTACCTTGACAATTATGAGTGTATTAAGTGAAATTTTGGAGGAAAATTTCAATTAGCTACATAGAATCTCACCGTTCCTCTTCATTTGATTAGTTTGAGCATGTGGAACAACAGTACTTATGTTTGTTGTCTGTAGATGATTATTGTTATTTTCTAGATTACTTCTACATATTTGGAATTGGTGAACTGACATAGTTAAATCCTAGGTGGATTTTTAGGCAAAAACTGGTTTCTTGGTTCTGAGTTTTGGGTTATTTGCTTGAGGATAAGCAAAGTTCTAAGTGTGGGCTAGTTGGTAAGGTTGGTTTCGACCTTATAATCTAGGTATTATGGAACCTCATTGATGGATGATTTGACTAATAGTCGGCATTCTTGTGTGCATTTTATGCAATTGTCTTATCTTTTTTGTGTGCATTGAGTTTGTCTATATTTCGTTATTTTATGTCTATTTTTGGTTTATTTTTTATTTGAGATCGTTAAGACCGAGGATGTGTATAATTTGACCCGTTTCTTGAGCTTGATAGTGTAGGGGTTGATACACGAGATGATGGAATAGAGAAGCAGGATGTTGGAGTTCGGTTATAAAGGTAGAATGAGATAAGATCTTTGGACCAGATTTCGAGGTAGTTAGAGGTAGATTTTGGAGTGTGAATTAAAGGAAAAGATGGAGTTCATTCCATGAGCTTTCCAATGGGTCCAAGATCAGCAAAATCGAAGATCGAACGAAGGAGTTATAAAGCGGAGAAGTTGGGATGCAAGAATGGTGAAAGAAGGCTGGGGCTCGAGTTGGCTAACACTGGGCTCGACTCGATCCAGGAATGCTTGCGCAAGCCACTACAAACAGGAGATGCCACTCGAGTTGGCACAGTTGGGATCGACTCGAGCCCAATACTCATGCGCAGGCATATAGAAATAGAAGGATGGGCTTGACTCAAACCCAGCTGGCTCGACTCGAGCCAGCAATTGATTACCTTTTAATTTAACCCTGATTTTTGTATTCTCTTTACCTATTTTGGCCCTAATTGTTTTGGGGATTCTCTTTTGCATTAGAAACATATAAAGACTTGTTTAGAACATTACTAGGGTTTATCTTTTGACAATTCTAAACTCTTTGAGAACGTATAACTCCCCGAGAGGTTTTGTATGCCGATTGGCTATTTTTCTTAAAGATTTGTTTACTGAATTTCTTTGGCTTTCCCTTTTGCGATTCTTCTTGATTGTGGAATTTTCTATAGCGTTCATCTTCAACATAAGTCTATCTTTGAAAATGGTTTGCGATTAATTGGAATAAGTTTCTCCTTACTCTTTTTAATTGTGAATTAGGGTTTCTTCACCAAGCTTGGTTGATTAAAATTCATTATCTCATTCCAACAATTCTTGATAGGGTTTTTAATTGCGAATTAGGGTTTCTTACTTATGATTTCAATTACTTGTTTTGTATTGCAATTGTAGTTTCATGAGATCCGTGTCTCTTAGTTAGACGTATATACTTGACCATACCTAGATTAAACTCTAGGAAATCATTGGAATTCACAACTCCGTGAAACTTACGGGTCAATAGTTTTTGAGTCTCTAGAACTAGTTCACCTCCAAAAAAAGGCTTTAACGAACTAGAGCCGAACCGGGATCTGTGGATATGCTACAATTGACTTCATATTTGCATGAATTATGGTTTACACTTAAGACCTAGTTATTTGATTAATTATTCTATTTGAGGTTCCATCCTCGCATTATATTCAGAAGCCACTTTAAACTACCTTAGGATAATAGTTAAAGTCGATACACATCAAGATAGGAGATTGATCACTGTATATGTTAATTTAGGTTTTAATTTTCTGCATTTCATTTTTCAGCAAATTATACCTTTTTTATTCCGTTTAAACATGTTATGAAGCCTATTAGTTCGGTGATTGTAGATACTTTCCTATGGATTGACACCTAGACTTTACCAGAATTATTACTTGACAGCGACAGAGTACACTGCCCTTTAGTGAGCGGTTTGGTAGTTATTTCTAACCACTGCCAAATACTTGTCTTGTGCTAGGAATGCCAAGGATAGCACTGAACTCCTTAAACAATGGACATAGCTCTTGGTTAGTGAATCGGAACACATTATCCATAGAGTCCCAGAACTTAATGCATGCTCTCAAGAAATTAGGCAGCAGACGAAGATTGAGGTACAACTTAGCATGTTGTAGGCCGAATGTTGTAAGAACTTTCCAATCAGATTTTTGTATAACTTGAAACAATGTGTTAAACCTTGGTTCTAGTTCATCCATGGTTCTTTTTATAAAAAAAACATGAAAATAACACACAAAGTTAGAAGAAGATGTCACAGTATCTATATGAAAGGCGTGGCATTAGGATGCATGGATTACATGACATATAAATGACTTGGCACAGGGATGACATTGCATACGGAGGTATACGAATGACATGGCATGGGGTTGTATGGATGACATGGACTATGAATGACATGGGGTATGGTTGTAGCGGCATATTGGTGTATGAATGTCATGGTATATAAATAACATGGAATATAGGTGTATGGATGACATGACATATAAATGACATGGCATAGGGATGTATGGATGACATAGCACACGACTATAAATACCATGGCATATGGATGGCATTGTATATAAATGTAATGACATATTGATGTATAGATGATATGACAGAGAGACCATGGTGTGTTATAATCCTAAAATGTATGTGAATCTATTAATAGGCTTAGAGAAACATGTTCCTAAATGTGAGATGAGTATCCTATGTTAAGGTTCCTATATGTGATGCTAGTATGAATGTGGGTTAGTATGGTATGTGACACGAGCTAACCAAATGCTATGTGTGCGACTAGCATGTATATGCGTGACTAATATGATACTTAAATATAATAAGAAACATGAATGGTGACAATTTGGATATTTTCGAAATGATTGTATATCGTGAGACTAGGACAATGAATGCATATGGCTGCATATAGATGTGAGTTAGCATGACATACAATATGTGGATATGGAATGTTTGAGTAAATAAAAATAAATTACACCACATTGACATAGAATAAAAGCATGTAGCATACGAAGCGTAGTTTCCAACCAAATATCTCTACATGGTATAAAAGTCTCGAACTATTCCTAGATGGGGGTCTCCTTGTCATTAGTAGGGAATGACAAAGGTCGAAACTAGATTCATTTTAAATTTCATTTTGGGAACCAAATGGAAGTTGCTAAGGTTTCTATATACCGGAAGGTCATGTTCGGATAGGATAGGAGGGTTCCATAGCAAAATATACGCTCTTTCTCTCCCCATAGAGGTTCAAATGTGAAGAGTTAATACAAGGTTACCGATGAATTTCCCAATAGGTGTCCTCGTAAGCTAGCGATCATAAGTGCGCTTTCTCAAGAGAGCTGAGGTAGGTATGGTGGTCTTAGAGTGGTGGGTGAAATGGTGTATCTACTTCAATGCAAATACATAAAAATAAAAATCCATTTTATTGGATGTGAAAATACTTCGTTTAAAAATGATGTTGATTTTTTGTAAGTCTTTTGAAAAGGCCATTCAAAAGCTAGTAAAATTCTTTCAAAAATTTTAAGTTTGAAAACTTTTATAAAATAGTTTGAAAAGAATTGTATCCCCAACAAAGACATCACTATGAGCGGACGACCTTTCTGGAGAAAGCGGAATCTCTTTTTAAAAATTAAATTTAAAAAATAAATCATTTTATTTTGAAGAAAATGAAATGATAATGAAAATATTTCCTAAGAGGATGAAATAATTCTTTTCGAAACACCTTTTGCCTCAGAAGTGATCTTAAGGTTTTCGAAAAAAGAACATTTCAAGAAATATACGCGCGTGAATGTGGGCTTAGGACTATTGATGATAAAAATCGGGTTTGGAAACAAAATGCTTCCTAAGTGGTTAAGGTTTACTTATTTTGGAACACTTTTCACCAAAAAGTGAGATAAAGTTTCCGTGACATTGGCCTTAAGTAAATGCGCTCGTGAAAGAAGACTTACGGTTTTATTTTGAAAACCAATTTTGAGAATGAAAATACGTTTGAAGAAATTCAAACACGAATCACTTAAAATGATAATTGGAGTCGCCACCCAGTTCCAAGCTCTACCAGGAATTAAATCACGATATTTCTCGGATCTTAAGTTTGAATCCAACATTGTTAACCAGAGTTCGGGTTTGAACAAGAAATTTACTCATCCCTTTCCAAAAGAATTTTGAGAAATCGACAACAGTTTAGAACAAAGTATTTATTTAGAAAAAACCTAAATTGATTTTAAGTTTTGGTTTAATGTGAGCATATATGCAGAGAGTGGTAATAAGTGCAAAAATTAAATAATTATACAACCCGATCAAATGAATAAATCCTAGCTAGGGGGATTGACATTCAAACGAAAATAGAGAATGGGGGTACACATGTCTAAAATACATGAGTATCTAAAGGCAATAAAAATATATCATACATTCAACATGCATGATAACAATAAAAACGAGTAGAAATAATTTGAACACATTGAACTCAGGCAAGAAACATGAAATAACATGCAGTAGAATGGGAAGACACGATAGCTCGGTATCATGTATAATAGGGGGTACTCAAATTAATCCGGTAGATTTCATCCGACTAGACCTGGAAAAAAAATTTATCAAACGCGTATGATGGGACTGAAAATTCATTTTCTCTTTAAAGCAATTTGACCCAATTTTAATTATTTTCCACAAGCATGAAAATGGCTCGAATATCCAGAAATTCGGAGGTTTCTTTCAATGCACTATGTTAGCGGCCCTAATATCGGCTTTCTGGTATGACTTTCTTAACCCATATGTAATTTGACAGAAATTTAAATTGTAGAAATTAAAATCTAGGTCTTTGAACAATCACGTACAACATACAAATAATAATAATAAATGCTAAAAGTAAAAATGACTCAAAATACCAAAATAAGAAATATGCAAAATGTGAAAATTCATGTTTAAAGATTTAATAGGTCTCAGATTTTGCCTTCGAAGGTGATGGATGAACCCTAAATTGTTGAGAAGCTCAATAAATGGAAAAGATTTTTAACCATTAAAAGGAAGGTTTGAATTTTGACAAATGTATTTAGGCTTGATGGAGCTGCGTCCTTAAACCTAAATGCCCTACTTTGACATGAATCGCCTATGGAGGCGATCATCTATGGTGGTGTTGATTGACAAATTCAAATTTTTTCAAAAAGACTTGAAATCAACTTCTAGAAGACCTTGGAAAACAAAAGCTTAGGTCTAATGGCGACCCAAAATAGCGAGCATAAATGAAAATGAAATTATTTTCGAAATTCTTTTTTTTTTTTTTTCCTTTTTTTACTTAAGGAAACATATCAAACACTTGTAAACAAACAAACCAAACAAACCATGGCCAGACCGAATTTATCTTGACCTAAAAATAAAAACTTGACATGAATGTTAATTAGCACACCATCATATAGAAGATTATTTTGATATAAAAAGCCATTATATTTTTTTAACATATCATCAGAAAAGTAAACTAAAAAATGCAACAAAATCAAATGTAAATTTTTTCTTTTTTGTTTGTTTTTGAGAGTGAACCAAAAATTAGCATAGTAGCAAATTCACAAATCATTTTGGAGATCAAAACATGAATTAATGGAAGTGAATCATGTAGGAAAAAACATTTGAAAATCAAAATAGCAAGTGAGCACTGTAATTAGGATGCTAAATCATGAAACATAAATGAGAATCCATTACCAAAACATAAGAACAGAAAACATAATCCAAATAAATTACGAGACATTTTGAAAGCATACAACTGTTTTGAAAATTAAAAAACATAAACCGGAAGCTGTTAATAAATATGTTATCAAACCTCAACAACAAAACGAGTTGACAGGTTATCAAACCAAAATGGGAAAATGAATAAACATAAAACCAGCATGTGTGAATATGTCGGAGACACTTTAGAGACTACACCAAAGATGAGTTGAAGATTAAACGGTAAAAAGAAATAAAGGAAATGGAAATGGGAAATGGAATAGACTAACTATAGCATGAAGCATATAATATGGAATACAGCGAATAGAAAATGAGGCTAGGAAACAAAAATTAGGCAAACACAACATGTATGCTCTTAGAAACAAAAATCAAAAACCAAATAGAAGGAACCGAAAAATCACCAACAAATAAGATAAATAGACCTAATGACCGTTAAAGCTCATTGCTTTCAGTTCATTTGTATATCAGGAACCAAAAATCAAAAGAAAACAAAACAGGATGAACAAGCTGAATAATCAGTTAAAGATTATCATTTTCCATTCATTTTATACATCGTAACATAGAAAACTAAAAATGAGATGAAAACAAAATGACAAACTTAACATCTGTAAATGATAATAACTGAAATGGCTTATTCATCATAAACCGAATGCAAGAAGAAGAACTACAGTACAAGGGCAAATTTCAAACGCAGCATATACATGAGTTCATGGTGGTTTTTTAAAGGAAGGTAAAGAAAAGAAATTCAAGGTTTAGCATATAGAATTTGGAAACCTTCCAAACCCCCCACTCTCAAGGGTTAAGAATTTTGATGGTTCTAAGCCTTAAAAAACCTTGGAATCTCATGTACCCTCTCAAAACCTCAGCCCCAAACAAGTAAAAAGTTGAACCTTTGCTTTAAAAACTCTTTCAAAACTCTCTGCCAAGCAATGCGAAAATCACCACTTTGAAGTCTGGGATTAAGATTTACCAAGCCTCTGACATTCTTATTCGGTTATTTCCAGGCTTCTGCTCACTACTCTCCCACCTTCGATCATAGCTTCGACGAATTATAACCTAGAATCATCTCCTTTTTTTGTACCAAATCACTTCTCTCTCAAACTTCTTTCCCCTTTTCAGATTTGAATTTCAAAGAAATCCCCCCTCCCTGTATCTCATGTTTGCTACTGTCTTTTAAATTTAAAATCCTGGTCGAACCATCATTGTTTCCTCGTGAACCATTATTTTCTTGGGAACTCTCTCTTTTCCTTAGAACTAACTTTCCTTTTCTTGAATCCATTAATTATCGTCACTGCCCAGCCACTTTCTTGTCGATTTCATCTTTTGTCGTACACGTAGCCCTCTTCCCTGTGTTTTCCTCTGTTTCCCATTGGGTAAAGACCTAACTTTGGATTTCAATCAAAAGATGGCTCACTGGTACGTATCTTACCATTTCATTTTTGTCCTTACTGCCTTACAAAATAGTGTCGTTTTGATTTGGGATCCCCCAAGCCAAAATGACGTCATTTTCTTCGATCTTATTAAACAGCAAAATGATGCCATTTTGGCATTTCTTTTTTTTTCATTTAAAACTTATCCCAAAATGACATCGTTTTGGGCTTAAGTATTCTGGTCCAAAATAATGCCATTTTGGGCAGTATGATTTAAAGGTAAAAAACTAAAACTGGAACTGGAGCCAGCGAACCAGACCAAAACCATCTCAGTTAAACCCAGAACCGGCCCAAAACCAACGAACCATCCTCTTGGATGTCCATTTCCATTTCTGGTTCTAGAAATATGGAATCAGGGAACTATCGGTTAATCGACGGTTCAAATCGCTAGCTGAACCGGCGATTCCAACGGTTTTTAGCCATTGGAGCGAGTGGTTCCAATGGCTAGAATTTTTTTATTTTTTTATTTTTATTTTTTACCTCTATAAATACCCCATTTCCCATTTCTCATTTCACACATCAATCCTTCTTCTATTTCTCCCTTAATATATTCTTTATTCCTATGTTATATTAACAAATTTAATTAATTCCCGATTGTAAGCACAGGGCCTTTCCCCCTAGAGCAATAATGAAATCAGTCCCCGTCATACCGCGTCGAGCTTTCGTATACGCATGGAGAACCCCGAATTTGCCCTAAACATGGCAATATGACACGAAGAACACGTGGATTGAGTGGTTTTATCGCTTTAAAAATCAAACCTACGAGTTCGGTTTTTGAATCAGTCGAACCAAAAATCGAACTGATTGAACTGACATTTTCTTCCGCACTTAAAAACCCAAACCAAACCTATTCCTAACCAACCCAAGCCATCTTGTGATGCTGGAAATCACCATCAAAATGCATCAAAATTCAAAAAAAAGATTAGGGTTACTTGATTAGGCAAAAATGCTTTAAAGAGACAATGAAAAAGTGATGACATCACTTTGCCAAATCAAATGCCTACAATATTGGAAGGCTATGATCTTGTTTGGGTGATGAAGGGGATGATTTGAGGGCCCAAATTCGTGCCTCCCATTAGGGGAAAGAAACAAAATGGCTACCCCAAACCCTAGTCAAGAGAACAACTTGGTTTTTTGAAAATCCATCATCTCTCATCAAACCTTTTTGCCTCCAACTTCTCTCTTCCACCAAAGGCTTTCTTCCATCCTCCATCTGATCTTTCCAGCAGCTAGACATCTCTTCTAACTCCCTACCAACACCTGAACTCATCCCCATAATCATACACAACCCCTCTTCCATCAACCCTACACTCTTCTCGTCTATATTTACACTAACCTTCACAAAAACTCCATAAACGACTATAACTTGCAAAGTCAGTGGCTTTAACTCAAAAAGCTCAATGATTTCGTGGGTTTTCATCAATCAAAGAAGTTTCTTTCGGTCGGTTTCTCATCCGGTTCGAGTTTGAATGTTTTTGGTGCACTTTCGGGTTTCCTCCACTCTAATACGGAAAGTACGCATCCAAGGTAAAAAGTCTGAGCTCTAAACTCTCATTTCATCTTAACCTTACTGTTTGGTTGGTTAAAATTTTAATCTTTACGTGTAAATGTGTTTTGTTTGGTAAAAAATCGAAAACCAATTAGTTTTGACAAAACAGGAAAAATCACCTAAACATTGTGGTTAAAATGGGATAAAGTCACCCCCAGACTATTTTTTATGTAACATTGCTACTGTGGAATGATTCGGGGTGATGTCGGTCTTTGAACGAACTGAATCGGTGTTAAAACGGGTTAAATATGCAACTTTGAAGTTTTGGTTTTTTTAACTTATAAAGCTCACGTGTTTATGTATATTTTGGCCTGTAAGTGGTAAAAACTTTGTTTTTGCAAGTCCCAACCCTTCCCAAGTGGTTTCGGGATCTTGAACAACTGTTTTAATCGAAAAAAATTAATCGGGTGAGGATCAGACCTATAACACGCCCGTGTTACCGTGTAACACGCCATGTTGGAGGCTTGAGACGGCGTGCTACCTATGAGCATGGCGTGTCACCCTTGGCAGAAACCCAGAATCTGGAAAAATAGGATGAGCACGCCGTGCTCATAATCAATACGTCATGCTGAGTTAAACAACACACCGTATTGTGGGCCCAGCACGCCGTGTTCTAGTGTTAAATTTTTTTTCGATACTTCGCAACATAACACGGCGTGTTACGCACCTGACACTTGAAATTTTTTTGGTTTTTGCCCTTATCACCCAAAATTAGTCCAGTTTTCGATTTTTAACCAAATAAATGACTTTTTCCCGAGAGAAAATTATAAATCATGCATTTTTAATGTATTCCCTTACGTGTTTGACTTTGAGCGCGATGTGTGCCGATAACTTAGCACATTTTATTCTAGTATGTGAGACTTAAAATCGCATGTTAAATTCCCGTTACGCGTTTGCATTTAGAAAATCGTGACGAAAAGTCGGGTTTAGGGCCACTAAAACAGATCAGCGAAGGGATTTAATCCCCAAATATTCGACCAAATAAATCATTACATACCTCAAAAGATTAAAATCGAGCCAATGTTTTTATAACAACTTCACTTTGCCCTACGTAACTCGAGCCAAACTGTTTTCGGGCTGTCATTAGTCTGTCCCTCGGCCCAAAACATTCGATCCGATAAATCGTCTCAGGTTAGGTATCCCCCTATATCAAGATCCCGAGCTATCTATCTTTCCCCTTCTTTCACATGTCCACTTTCAAGCATGTTGAAGTGTTTAATTTCCACTTTAATGATTTGTGTATGTTTATATTAATGTACAAAATGCATGCTAGATGGATGTCTCCCTCCCCTACCATTTGTATCCCATAGGATTTGTTTCTCATTTGATATGGTTGTAATATATACTTTGCTTTATCGTTTTATTTTACGCTTTATGTATGCGCGTTCACCTTAAATAAATAATTAAAATCAATTGAGGGTTTCACAAATAAAAATGCTTCGTTTTCTAAAAATGTCGTCAATCGTCTTTTAATAAAACTTTTGAAAAGGGATAAGTAG
>CAOJCR012774483.1:0-10285 GCA_948330485.1 Euphorbia neoarborescens | reverse complement strand
AAATAACCATAAAACACCACAAAATAACCAAATTATAAGTAAAAACCAAAATACGCAAAAATAAGCAAAATGCATGAAATGCAACACATTAATACCGATAATCCCGTTAAATTATTCACAAACAAGGTTCCATAAGGTTCAGAATATAAGGTCTGAAGTGACCTTATCACATATACTCAAACATATATGCATACACTCAAACATACATGCATATGCATAGCATGTTACTATACTTTTACATCCATTTAAATATTCGCTACACGATGTTACAATGGTGTGAGTCTATATATGCATTCTCTTCTTTTTACAGAGATATGAGCCCGTATTGGAATTCTCTTCTTTTCATAGAGATGTGACCCCGTATCAGTATTCTCTTCTTTTTATAGGGATGTGAGCTCGTATTGACATTCTCTCCTTTTTCCTGAGATTGTGAGTCCGAAATGACTTTCTCGATGACATTTCTTCAAGAGAAGTGAGCCCGTATCGGCATTCTCTCCTTTTATCCAAGATTGTGAGTCCGAAATGGTATTCTCGATGACACTTATTCAAGAGATATGAGCCCGTATTGGCATTCTCTCCTTTTCCCTAAGACTGTCAGTCCGAAATAGCATTCTCGATGACACTTCTTCAAGAGATGTGAGTCAGTATTGGCATTCTCCTTTTTCCCAAGATTGTGACTTCGAAATGGCATTCTCAATGACACTTCTTCAAGAGATGTGCGCCCGTATTGGCATTCTCTCCTTTGCCTCGAGACTGTGAGTCCGAAATGGCATTCTCGATGACACTTCTTCAAGAGATGTGAGCCCTTATTAGCATTCTCTCCTTTTCCCCTAGACTGTGAGTCTGAAATGGAATTCTCGATGACACTTCTTCAAGAGATGTGATCCCGTATTGGAATTCTCTCCTTTTTCCCAAGTCTGTGAGTCTGAAATGGCATTCTTGATGACACTTTTTCAAGAGATGTGAGCCCGTATTGACACTCTCTTATTTTTCCCGAGATTGTGAGCTTGAAATGTTTCTCAATGACACCTTCCTCGAGATTGTGGGTCCTTATTAGCATTCTCGATGATATTATAGATTCTCTTCATCATTATATGCACACGAACCTCGATTATCACACATATCTTTTTTTTTTATCATCGATCGAAGGGATAAAAATTTATGTTTCAAAATTATCGATCGAGTGATAAAAATGTCAGTCGTTCATTTCATCTTCATGCGCATCGCATCACACCACATCACTACACGCATACTAATATGAAAGATGAGTTTAAAGGCACGTCTTTTACTAACGCTTATGCCTCAATGAACCACTATACTCTCGAAAGTCTTCACTATTGGAAGGTCGCTAAATTTGAATGATCTAGGATGACTGCATACCTGTGGATTTAAGGCAGTCCATGTCAAAGCTACTCCGGGAACAGGGCAACCCACGCCAAAGCAGTTTCGACGCTCCGAAGATGATCCCCAGCGGATCAAACCTCCGTGGCTCAACTTCTCTGGTAAGTATTTCCTACGCTCACTATTGTGTTCTTGTATAAATTCTATTAATCAAGTCACACGAGGGGCAATTGTGAGCACAGGAATTTTTCCCTAGAGCAGTGATGAAACTGATTTTCGTCGGTACCCTTCTAAGCTTTTGCATATACGTGTATGGAGTCCGAGAATGTCAATATTGTCACAATCAACATCCAAATCAAGTGCGTATTAAGTGGTTTTAATGCATCGGAATCAAATAAAAAATTTAGTTTTGGAGCCAGTCGAACCTAAAAGCTGAAACGATTGAACCCATGCTTTTCATTAACCCAAAACCCAACTCAAGAACCAATTCTTACCCAACCCAAACCCAATGACCAGCCATATTTTGAGGGGGAAAGGAATAAAAAAAATTCAAATAAAAGGAGGAGTAGGGTTAGAGACAATAAAACACACTCATAACAACACTTAAAAAAAGGGAATTATTATTAACATTTTTAATTCAACTCTTTCATCTCTCCTAATGGGCTTCAAGGCTCCTAACTCTCTTCTTCTTCTTCCTCTTTCACGTCCAAACAAAGGCATCCCCTTCTTCACTAACCGTTCACAACTTCTCTCAACTCTAAAACCAACCATTAACACTCATCCTTTTTCTACTTCATCTTCTCCACTTCTTTCTTCCACAAATTTCTAAAGATCACTTCAAAGACTCCATACTCTCTAAGAATAGAAGTTTTAGAACATAAAACTCTCTGTTCTTGGGGTCCTTCACACACAAATATTGGTTCTTGCGGTATTAAACACACTTGATTTGGGTTTGTTCGTGACCGGTGCACTTTCGGAGTTCTCGGCCAACAAACACGTGAAAGCACGCTTCAAGGGTAATAATATTTGAGCTCAAACTCTTTATTTATCTTTTTTTTACTGGTATTGTGTTGAAAGTTTGTGTTTTTTTACGGTTAAAATGTTATTTTCATCGAAAATACTAAAAACCGACTTTTTGGTCGCTAATATGGAAACAACATGGAAAACGGGTAATAACACCATAAAGATGACCTTTTTATCATGTTCTAAGACTTTATTTATATTCTTATGCTGATTTGGAGCATTTTGGGACTTGAATGACTAAAATCGGACCTAAAACGAGTTAAAACGAGCTAAAATGGATTTGTATGTGTTTTTGCGTTCTTTTGCCACTTGAAGTGTAATAACTCGGCTTAAATACACTTTTTGACAAACAGGAAGAGTTTCTAATAGTCTCTTGGATATCCCGAGGTGTTTCCATGGTCCTGGCCAAAGTTTTGAACGAAAGAAAATAAAGAAAAATGGAAACAGCGCTGAAACTCGCCGTGTTGTGCATAACTCGCCTAGTTTCGTCTATAAAACAGGTGAAACTCACCGAGTTTCATCAAAACACACCATATTTTACCCATAACACGCTGAGTTTTCATAACACATCGGCGTGTTGTGCTTCAGGAAGTTCAAATCGAGAAAAAGGAGCTGTAAGACGCCGTGTTATTGTCCAATATGCCGTGTTACGGATCTGTACGCGTAAAATTTAAAAAAAAACGCGATATCTCACTCGTTTCTTACCCTAATTGCACGTATAATATACCGTTGGAAAGCTATTTCAATGTAGAATCCATTGGTATACTTTATGCAGTCCATTTTTGAGTTTAAGTATGTCGTAATTTGGCTAAAAGATGAAGGTGGTGCAGTTTTCGGTTTATTTTCAAACAAAAGATGTTTCTAAGCAAAATCATGCATTTTATTAATCTTACCCCTCTATTTCTTAATGTTTATATCTAATTGTTTGGGGTGTGGATCGATATGTGTCAATAAATTAGCGCGTTGTATATATTTGCTTGTGTAACTTAGTTTATTTCCGTATTAAATGCTTACATATAGAAAATCGTACCGAGAAGCCGGGTTTAAGGCCGCTACAACATTCAACAAAGGGAATTATTTCTCGAATTTCCAACTAACTAAAGTTTCATGTTTCGAAATAAAAATTAAGCCAAAAGTCTTCTAAATAAACTGTCATCAAATCCTTTCGTAATCGAGCCAAAATTGTTTTCGGACTGTCGCGAGACCATCCCTTAGCCCAAAACATTTGATCGCATAACTCGCTTGGATAAAATGTCCCCTTAGAATAAATGATCCCGAGCTATCTTTACCCCCCATTCTAAAGATCAACTCAAAACTGGACTGCATAAAATATACCATTGGATTCTACATTGGTACGCGACGGAAGTACACCTTCTAAAGATCAACTTGAATTCATTTTATCTTATCACTCTTTGACGAGTCTTGAAAGACTTATCGCGTTGTTTTTCTTACGAGAGCGCCAAGCCGCTCGTGACGTAAGCACCCCTTTTGAAAACTGAGCTTCCAACCGAGGTTTCATTTCATTTTATCCGAAGGAACGAAGTTATTTTTTATTTTCGGTCGCTACGCTCACAACGGGTTATAGAGTTGGTATCAATGTTGGGTAGGAGGATTAATAAGCGAGGAATAGGAAACAAGTACAAGACTTAAGGAGGGTGAAGGTGCACTAATTTATGGGTTAGGAAAGGTCCATATAGGTTGTCACGTGAAGTCTTGCATGGATTATGGACCAATAGAGTGTCCAACTTCGGATATGGAAACACCTGATCATAAAAAAACAACATCGCGTGAGGCATATATCTTATGGTTTAATGGATCAAAACATTGATAGCCTTTATGAATTCGACTATAACCAAGAAAAATACGTGGATGAGACAAAAAGATTTAATTATGTGACATATGTAAGGTTGTAGATAAGAATAACAAAGGCACCCAAAAGTAGGAAGCAACAAATAATTTGGAATGTTATTGAACAATTTTTTATATAGAGTTTCGAAATTGAGAATAAGTGTATGCATGTGATTAATTAAATAAGTGCATGTTTCAAAAGCATTAGACTAAAAACACATAAGTAAGTTGGTATGACTTAACAATGATAATCTAGTTTCAACAATGTGTCGATGTTTCCTTTCTGCACTGCCATTTTGTTCAAGTGTATAGGGATATAAAACTCTATGTTGAATTCCATTATTAGAGAGGTATGACTTCATGGCAAAAAATTTCCCACCCCCATCAGATTGAAACATTTTTACTTTTTTTCCAAAATATTTTTCAATCATGGATTGAAATTTCACAAAGATTCTTAGTACTTCATATTTATATTGCAAAAAGTAAATCCATGAATATTTGATATAATTGTCATAAAGCAGTAAATAATTCGAAAAATTATCATGAGACTAGACGAGGGTTGGTCCCCATAAATAAGAGCAAATTAAATCAAAAGGACCCAAGACTTGAGTGGTTGAAATGGAAAAAGATAAACGATGAATCTTGCTAACTGCAAAATGAGGACAAACAACTCGATTATCATTATTAGTAGACTTAACTTTATTTTTGTAAGACTTTACAGACAATGGAAAATGCCAAATGACCAAGTCGCTTATTCTGGGTAGAAAGAGACATCAGATTTACCTGTATGGAGGACGGAGGTTGCGACATAGTATAGAGCCCATTTTTATTCGGACCTCAAAGAAGCACCTATTTGGAATTCAAGCCCTTCACCATAAAAGGTCATCAAATAATTCAACAGAAAAAATGTTAGATTTGGTTAGTGCACTAATAGATATCAAATTGGAATGAGAATTAGGCACATATAATATTTTAGACAATTTAAGTGTGATATTTGAAGCAGGTATAAGAGATTCACTAACATACTTAATAGATAAAGAAGAACCATTACCTAGCTAAACTTCTTAGGGTCCAAAGTGCAAGGTGAGATTTCCAAGGTCTAGAGTTAGGTCATGTGTAGCCCTAATACCCATGATCCATGATTGACTATTTCAGTGTAAAGTGATGTGGTGGGAACTTGGTGATGGGGTATTTTTGTGATTGAATTTCAGTGATAGGCATAGGTAGAGACTTGTAATGACCAACTCCTCGACAATTAAAGCATACCACATTGGTTAAATCGATCAGTTCTAATTGATTAGTGAGTTGAGGATGCTGGTAATGAGAGAGAGGTTGTGTGGGCTGCCAATGGGATTGTTATTTCCCGGACCGACTCCATCCTCTTCCCCAAGTGACATTTTGATGATAAGTTATTGTGTAGTTTATGAATAGTAAATTAAGGCTAGAGTATAAAGTAACATCCCCTTTTAATTGATGTTTCCCAATGAGTTACATGCCATACAAGTCATCAAAGGTATCTTGACTCATTGTCGTTTCATACATTCGAACAAAATCACGAAATGGTCCTCCTTGTAACCCATCCAATGTTGCATCAACCAAATCTAAATTCTCATTAGAGATTGAAATAATTCCAATTTGTCATCAATTTTTTTACATGCTACATATAATCGATGATTGATTCCGAATTAGCTTTCTTCAAATGGTGTAATTGTTGCTTCAATTTTCTTACTTGTGCTCTAAAATCTTAAGCATACACAGCTTGAAGTTTTATCCATGCTTCATACTCGGTTTTCACTCCCACAGCCTGTGGTAAAATTGAAATGTAACAAGATGTCAAGAAATATCACTACTAGTATTGGTTATGTGAACACAAAGAAAAAAAGAATCTAGTAAATATTTAGTGTTATCCTAAGTGCTCTGATACCATAAAAGAAATGGTTATTAAGTATTAATCACACCGTAATTCATTTGGTGGATATTAGTGTATTAATAAAATATTATACAATAATGAAAAGAAATCTATACATATATAAACACAACAATTAACATAATGATAGATTATTACATCATTCTTTCGCTTTATGTGATATTAGTCTTGTAATTTTATCCCTTGAGTTATTAAAAATAATCTCTAAATAGTTCATAATAAACACATTTTGCCACATTCTACTAGTTATAACAGAATGTGATGGAAAAGAAAAATTAGCATGACAAATGGAGAAAGGGTAAATCAATAATTGTTAGAGTTTTCATTGGGTTTAAATAATAAAAAGAAATGTGATAGTGCTAACCACAATGCATTGGATACCTTTTAGATACCTTTAATATATCGCGAGCTGGTAAGTTTTTTTTATTTTAAGTTTCTCATTTGTTTTATTTCTTCTTCAAGCATGTGCTATATATTATATGTAGCTTTTGTTATGTATTCAATCAATTAAGTATAACTGAAAGATCATGATACATTTTCATTTTATCAGAGCAACCACAATGGCATTAAGAGAAAATTGGTTTCATTTTGTAGCTTCAAATAATGGAGGAACTATAGATCGATGAGATGAACATGTTGATCACAATGCAAATCACAATGAGGAAGAGGAATACTAGAAAGATGATAGGAACAATCATTCATTGCATATCAATCAACCATAGAATTCAGGCATTTCACTTGTAAATGTCGTTTTGATGGGTAACAACTACTTAACTTAGAGTATAGCTATGAGCACAGGTCGTCTAGTTCTAATGATGAGCATATATTACCTTTTCTACATGTCTTCAAGTGTTTCAGGTTGTTTGAGAATAAAAAACTAACTCCTTAACCTTTGATAGAATGCAGTTCATAAAATCGATCCGAAAAGCCCTAAAACCAAGAAATGAGTCGTATGACCCATCTTTGGGCCTTGTAATCAATCCAAATCATTCCGTAAAGCCATGAGAAATTATTAACCAACCCAAAAAAAGCTTTAACCAATTCAAATGACCCAAAAAGGGGCCAAAACCCTAAAATCGGTTGAAAATCTGAAAATCGACTAAAAAATTAGCTTTTCGGCCGTACTGGCACTTGAGCCACATTGTCCAACTTTGGGCCACACGGCTCAAGAGGGGTCTGGGCCGTACGATCCAACCCATTCTTTCCCACTTGAGTCGTACGGCTCAATTCCTCCCCAACCTTGATTCTTCCCATTTTGGCTCGATTTCTTCTCGTTTTGGAGTTGATCTTTATGACTTATTTTTTGGTCGTACGACTCATCTCTCGAGGTCTAAAATTCTATGAATAGAAGTATTATTTCACTTTTAGGGATCCTAAACACGAAAATAGGATCTATTTTATCTTTTTTTTATTAAAACTCACCTGAAATCTGATTTCAAAGCAAATGGTATTGAAACCTCATAAAAAATGCAAGACAAAAGTATATTTTATGGATTAAAATCTCCTTTTATGCTCTTTTGATGAATTTGATCACACACAGACGATTTTAGTCCAATTTTAGATTCAAAATCAAGCTCTATTCAATCCCAAAGTTACTGGATCAACCTTGGAACGTTAAAAAGCAAAAGAGGAAAATAATAAAAGATGGTTCTCTGACTAAAACCCTTACTTTCTCTCTCTAAATTTTTCTCTGTAAATAACTATCTCCTTTAGGGTTGTAGAAAAATGAGTTTATATTGTGTCTAATTCAGATCATAAGTAATCTGGATTAGTTTTAACTTCCAATTAAAATTCTAAACCAAAATCATTTAAAACAAATTTTGGATTACAATTATATCTATAAGAATATAGTTTATATATGTGTGGATATAAAATATAGCCATGCAGACATAGAAATTTTCAATAAAAAATTTTAACTACATAGTAATTTTACTCGATTTTTTGGAGATTTGTCCTAAATTTCTCATTTTCTTGATTTTCCAAGCTTTTTAATCTTAAGGATTGTGTTCTGGCGCAAAAGATCGACTATTTACCGTTACATCTTTGACCTCCAGAAATTTTCGTGCTCATACTTATCTGACATAATGCGTTTGATATAGATGACATTTTTCCTAATATTTTATTATATACAATCATTTGAAATATAAATTTTATAAAATATGATTATACGTTGATTGTCCATTTTAACACTCTTAGTTCTCTACATGGACAATTTACTTTCACCATCTTTTAGCATAGCAAATGAGATAATCCACAAGGTGTGGTGTGACGGTTGTTCGCCTCATTTCTTAATAATGAAGTTTAAAGCACGATTTTTGCATATGAAATAAGAGCATGTACTGTGGTATTTACCGCACTTGTAGTAAATGAATTAATCACTAATGTTAGTGATAGATGCTTTAGGAAAAAAAATATTGTAAACGGGCAAAATTTATTTACAAGATGGAGACGAGAATACTCCTTTAATCTCATTCCGTTTAAATGGAACTCATATTAATTTGAGAATTAAAATTTTGTGGCAACTTTTATCTCTATTTTATAAATTAAAAAAAAAGAAAGAAATACAGAGCTTTTATAATAAAAATTAGTATTATATGATGATAAAAAAATATTCATAGTAATTGATAAACTATAAAACCAATTCATATGATACATAAATAAAAACAATTGTCTAAACATAAAAATTAAATCTAAAAATCTATATCAAACGTTTAATGCACAAAATGTATTTGTTCATCAAAATATATAGTATTTTATTATAACATAAAATATTTTAATTTTGTGAAATTTTATTATAATATAAATAATTTAATTATATATAACATATTTTTGTGTTATTTTTCCATTATTCATCCCCCATTCATTACGAGAAAAATAAGATTAAAATCCAAGTCTTTAAAAAATTTCAAAATGTTAATCATTCATATCTTTTTTTTTTTTTTTTTGAGTAGCAGCTCTTCTCTCACTAATTTTCTCTCATTAAAAAAAAACCTCTTAGTAGCAGCTTCCTCCTTTGAGAGGAAGAAGGAAGTTCCTCTTTTCCTTCTTCCTTCTCCTTCCACTTCTTGTGTGTTCTTTTTTTTTCTTTTCTATTTTCGTGTTTTTGCTTCTTCACCTTAGTCCCTGTCTTTGTTGTTTTGTCCCGTCCGGCCATTTCTTTAAGTGTTTTTTCTTTTCTTTTGGGTGCCTTTTGTCGACTTGAAGCTCAGATCTGGTGAAAAAGAGACTTCTTCTTTGGGATCTAGCTCACCTCCCTCTCATTATTCCGTTTTATTCGCTTCCAACTCTTACACACGGTGCAGTAGCGATTCATTCTTACAGATACCATCGACAGAGGTCAGTGCGGCGTAGATCTGGTGATCTACGTTTTTTATGAACGATCCATTGAGATCTATTTGTTGGGCTGGTCAACCGGTAGATGTAGAGTGTTAGTTAGTTAGATTTTTAGGTTTTGAATTTCTTTCCTGAATCTTTGGTTTTGGATTGTACCTGTGGGTTAGTCTGTATGGCATCTAGTTGACTATCTTTTCCTTTATATAGTTTTTTCTGCGTTAGATTGTCATTTTCGACTTTTTCTATTTATATTCTGTATCTTTTTATAATATCTATGTTTTATCAATGAATATAGTTTTATATTTGATCAAAAAAAATTTCAAAATGTTTACATTTTCTCTCTATGAGATAGATTGATTAAAAAAAGTTAATTCTAATATTTATTCTAGTCAAATTAACTTTTTTTTATGTCTTATTAGAGCAAATATTTCAATATCTACAAGTTGTCATTATGTTACTCCTCAATTACAATATTTATATTATTTAATATTTCAAATTCAAACTACACTTTCTTGGAGATTATTTACAAAATTTTTATCAATTAATACTTAAGTAATAATAATTTAAAGACATGATGGATATATTCACAAATTTCACTTGCACCTCTAGCAGTGAGTGAAAAAAAGAAAATTTTCTATTGTCACTCTGCTGTATGAATTGTAATACAAATTATTTGTTGCATGAGTAAGTTAGAAAAAAAAAATTAAGAGTGACAAAGAAAACTTAGAAAACAAAAAATTTAGCAATATATATATATATATATATATATATATATAGTGTAGGTTATGGCTACTTTATTTTTAACAAAGTAAT
>CAOJCR012773611.1:0-11288 GCA_948330485.1 Euphorbia neoarborescens | reverse complement strand
ACACGGAAAACATGGCAATTAAAATAATAGCATATTAAATTCACATATAATCAATCAAAAATTTAATACTTATTTATTAAATTGCATGGCAATAAAATAAATAAATATAAATACATGGCATCAAAACTTGGGGCGTTACATGATGTGTGATTTATTGATTGAGCATGATATGGGTTCGAGTGAAGAGTTGTTTTAGAAACCTCTATTTTTCGTTAATATGAACTTATTTTAAACATTAAGTTTTGTTTTGGAGTTGTTCTGCTCCGTTGTTGAATAATATTACTCTCTTAATTTATTTGAATAAAATTAATTTCTGAACTTGTTTAATTTAAAGTTTTAAATTTTTCCATTTTTGATGACCTAACTTATAGTATTGTTTCCGCCAATACTTGTATATATAAGTCGAGTTGTCATAGTCGGTATCAGAGTTAGTTTGGTTCCAAAGCTTACCCAAGTAAGTCACTTGGAACCGAATTATAGATTAGGATTAGAGACTTTGACCATATAGTGAGGACTAGGATAGGAAGAATTGGGGATGGTTATTTGAATCATTTACTTATATGATGTTTATATCTTGTTTATTTTTTATCATTATGTTGACTTTTCTCATTCTCTTTTCCTTGAGTGTCGAGGATGAAACTTTTATAAGTGGGGAGATTATAATACCCCGATTTGTTTGAAAATGAATGATTGTGGTTATGCTTGTTTGACTTTGATTATATGTGTTGATTGTTCTTATTTTCTTGTTCTTAAGTTTCAAGGACGAAATTTTTATAAGTGGAGAGCATTGTAATATCCCGATTTTTCATATGCCATGATTTCTTATTTTCACTCTTAATATCCCTATTATTTAATTATTAATTTCAAATGATAAGCTAATTATATTTTATTTTCTTGATTTCTGAAGTGGCTATTATTTATATTAGTGTGATTATCATTATTATTACTATTGTATTGTTATGATTCGGCCATGTGTACATTTGTGTAGTACTTAATGTCATTTGTAAATATTTTATTTAGATCTTAGTCTTATAAGTTGGACCCACTTCATGTGCATTAGTTAGTTAGTTAGCATGGTCTAAATATTATGTGGGGTCCCTTTTTATTTGTAATAGGTCGTGTATTAGGAGTTAAATAGGAAGATTTGTTTGTTTCAACTAATTAATCCTATGTTAGCTAATATTTCCTAAACATTAAATCATGTCTTGGCTATTATTCCTATATACATATTCTTAATTATATTTCAAGATTCAGCTAACTAATTCTTGATTCCCTTTATCCTTGATTTTAGGCCAAACTTATCCCTTATTTAATTCTTGATTTATCTTTCTTTAAGAGACCTAATCCTTGTCCATCTCTCTCTCATTCTCTAATCAATTGAATAAACACACTTTTCTTTTCTCTTTCTTATATATATTTCGGCCAAAAACCTATTCCTCTTTTCTCATTATTGTATTTCGAACAACACATATTAAAAAGAGAGTTCTTAAGTGATCTTTGAGTGTTATTCCATTAAAGATTCGGCTGCCATCAAATTTTTCCTTTAGAGTTATGGTTCTTGGACATTCTTTCTAAGTTCTTTCGGATTCTTTACGCTTTCTTTAAGTGCTTATTGTCTTCATTATTTTCGAGATTACTAAGCTATCCAATTCTATTTATTCTTAATTAAACCTAGAATTGCATGACTAGGATTACAAATATATGTATGTTTCAAAATTTTGTTCATACCGGCCGATGGGTTTGATTGCACGTAAGGTTGATTTTTGTGTTAAAAGTTTTATCGAAATTACAAATTGAATGTCCTTCAGCTTTTATGCGTTTTATCTTGATTTATAGCTCGGATTTGAGCGATTCCAAATCCTGTAGATTCTTAAGACGTAGGGTTAGAAATCTCTAGCAGAATTTTATCAAATTCTAAGGTCTTCGTGTTCAAAAGTGCTGTGAAAGTTAATTTATGAATTCTGTTTTCTGAAAATTTCAGATTGGTACAGTCTTCAGTTTTTTATTATTTTCTCTGGTTGTATAACTCCGATTTGGACGATTCTTGATGCTGTAGATTCCTAAGACATACCTCTAAATATGTTTAGAAAAACGTTTCGACAGATTCTGTTGTCTTGATGCTCAAAAATATTGATGAATTTGATGTGCGAAATCTGTTTTCTGGGTAGAATGTTTCTGACCATGGTATGTTAAAATTGTTATAACTTGGTATATGTGGATTGGAATTCCGTGATTTAAAATTCCTAGTAAAACTGAGACATAGGAGAATATGTCTATAATTTTTATTTGGTTTTTTGAGTCAGTTTATCTATTATTACTGAATTTGAAAGAGAATGTTGAAATCTTTTCATTTTGTTTTTAAAGGTAAAAATTGTGTATTTGGTTAGTATTTGTGTAGATCTCGGTTTAAAAGTTGATTTGATTCAGTTATTTTATCAGATTACCATTTTCGGTTACGGTAAATTTAAGTTTTATATTAAAATGGTTGGTTTTGGCTAAATTGATTTGATTCAATTATTTTATCACATTACCGTTTTTTGGTTATGGTAAATTTAAATTTTATGGTATATATTTGGCTATTTTGAATTATTTGGTCAAATTTTTAATTACTATATATTCAACTAATTTTTGAGTTAATAAAATTTGTTTTTCTTTATTATATTTTCGGTCAAAAGAAATTTTAATTGTGAAAATTGATTTATTACCTAGAATTGTACTTTGAAACTTGGTTTTGATTACTCTTTGAAAAAATGGATTTTTGAGGATTTGGTTTTGAGTTCCTAGGGGTAAATCCATAGTGGTACCTTACGAACATTTGATTTGATTTGATTTTTAATTTGGTTTTGAGAGTAAGTCCATAGTGGCTCCTATTGAATAATTGATTTGGAATTGGATTTGGTTTTGGACCATGATATTTGGTTCCTCTTTGGCAATTTTTGGACTGCGGTCTTTTCTGACAATTAGACAGTACACTCTAATTAGGAATTGGACTGCGATTTTTTCTTTGTAAATGAGAGTGGATTTTTTCCCTTGATATTGATTGACATTCTCATTAGATAGGGTACTGCGATTTTTCCTCTGTAAATGAGAGATCCACTTGGCTGCGGTCTTTCTCGTGGATTGTCCTGTATTTGTTGTCGTTCCCATTAGGCAGTGGACTGCGATTTTTCCTGTATAAATGGGAGAGTTTGGCCAATCTTAGACTTCATTATTGTTTTTGGGTAGACTGTGATTTTTTCACTATGGGGTTAAGGGAACTGCGTCTGTTCCAAAGAACCTGAATGTTATGGGACTTATTATGTTTTGAGAATTCTTAGTTTTAAACGTAATACTTGATTTATTTGACTCGTTTTATTTAAACTTGTTAATTATGAAATAAACTCTTGATTTATTTGACATATTTTTATGAAACTTATTAATTTGGAACTTTTTTATAATTTCGATATGATTACTTCGAAATATTTTTGATTTTACTTATATCATTTTATTAAAATTGTATTTTTATCCGTTATGCATTCTTTGTTTAATTTTGAGCTATGTGATTGGACTGTTTAATTACTTGTCACTAAGTGAAAAATTTTTCTCTTAGATGCTGCAGGTGATGCGCGATTTGTTGATTGGGCTTGATATGGGTTCGAGTGAAGAGTTGTTTTAGAAATCCCTATGTTTCGTTAATATGAACTTATTTTAGACATTAAGTTTTGTTTTGAAATTGTTCTGCTACGTTATTGAATAATATTACTCTCTTAGTTTATTTGAATAAAATTACGTTCAACACTTATTTAATTTAAATTTTATTTAATGATCTATCTCAATGGCTATTGTTGTTATTAGAATTTGATATAAAAAAACATCACAAGAAAGGTGATAAAAGAAAAGACAGTGACAAAATTTCTAACAAATCAATGTATTTATAACAAAAGAAAGGGTAGTGGCAGAATTTCTAACACGTCCTTCTTAATAGGTACATTCTCAACGCATCGAAAAAAGGGATGTATTTATATCAAGATTTTGTTAGCGGTATTGTCGAGTCCTAATGAGTGTGCCACTTTTAACACTTTTACGTTTCTCACCTTTTAGAGCTAGATCAAAAGGATGAGTGTGTTAATAATTTATTAAAATTTTACTAAAACAAATATTTTGAATTCAAATCAAAATAACTTTGTATGACTTAAAAAAGACATAAATAATTTGTATGACTTTAAAAAGACAAATAAATTTGTAGATTAATCTAGATGCATAGAAAGAATTCTCATAATAATGACTTAAATATAGATGTGCTTGAATAAAAGGTTTGCAAATTGAATAAATAAAATAATTGGACCATAAGTAATTGTGAACAAGTTAGAATTCATCAAGAAATAATTGAAATTGAAAAAATAATAATAATAATGTTGTGTGAAATAAAAAATGTTTGGAACTTTATTGGAAGTTGTTTTGTGAGTCTGATCAAGTCTTGCGGACTTCTTGTTGAGTTTGATTAGTTGTGTTGAGTTACATCTTTCATATGCTCTTGAACCTTTTATTTATAGCCAAATAGTGTAAGTGGGTTTTTTTTCCACTTCACCTGTCTAAGCTGCAGTTTTTAGTAGCTTTAAAAAAAAGTAACTGGTCAATTTCTTTGGGCACTAAAATTCTCCATATCTTATTACTTCACGTCTTACAACTCCCATAACTGATTTTTCACCTGCTATTAAATTAATTAAAATAAATAAATAAAAATTAATTATTTTTAAACAATTAAAATTATTAATTAATTTATTTTAATAAATTTAAATAATTAATTTAATTAAAAATAAGTAGACCATAATTATTAAAATTATAAGATTTATCCAAAGTAATTTAGATGCCATCACATGATCATAATGGTACAAATAATACAAAATGGAACACGAAGGAGCAATAAAATCTATAGAGACCTGATTTGGAAAAAAAAATCCCTTGCGAGGCTAGATTTGGAAATGGAAATGCTAAATAGTCAAATAGTTATATTATAAAATTTATATATTTTATTCTTTTATAACACCTTTGTGTGTCATTGTTGGCTTCAAGGCTAATAAGTATGCTTCCATGAATCCCAATTTTGTGGGATGTGCGAACGAAACTTGAAAAACACAATGATAACACCCACATACTGGCACCACCTTATAGATGTGCGGGATCGGTCCACCTCATGAAGGAAATCGAGATGAACTTGTCCTAAGCCGACGAATGGGAACTCAACAGCTCTCGATCTCCGAGTCTGGATGATGGGCGGCGGTCGGTTGGAGGACAGTTGAAGCCAAGTGCCGAGGAAATCATGTCGGGCGTCAGGGGATGCGAGCGGAAGTAGCAAGCGTCGGGGGTACTAAAGAAATCTGACAAAAAAACTGAGTACACAGAGTGACGAGACGGAGTCAGAACCATTAATGTTGCGGTTAGGAGAATTAAATGCAGCAGTTGGTATCAAAACCAATTACGGCTAGAAGATTAAAGAGAGAAAGACAAAAATCAGAACGAGAGAAAGACAAAAGAACAAATTAAAAATCATATAGGAGCCACCAACGGTGACACGATGTAGAAATGACCAAAAAAGCCAGGCCTTAATGATTCCAAAAGATAGAGAAGAAAAAAAAAAAAAGAAATTAGCAAACCTCAAGACTTGTAAAGGGAACCAACACCCTTTCTCTTGTAAGAATACTAACTCAAGCATTATCGGAGTAGGATAATTCGGACAACCCGACTCCAATTTCTTCATCTCGCAAGACTTTCAAATTCTCTAGCAGCAAGTAAGAATTCAGTCACCGGCGATCTCAGTGGTCGTCTCCATGTCCTCATAACGACTCCTTGCCACCCAGCATACCTTACTACAGAAAGGATAACAAAAAAGGCCAAGAACTTGCAATTGCTTCTCACTGCTGGAATTGTCTCTGACCATATTGATCTTAATGTGGTGGCTGCTGCTGGTTTAACTGTTGCAGAAGCAATTTGTCTCGGTTGCAGAAGATAAGCTCATGAGAAATCTGATTTTGACGCGATACCATCAAGTGATTGGTGGAGACTGGAATGTAGCAGGTATTGCTTACAGAGCCTACCACATCAAAGGAAAACAGTTGGAACTGTTGGTGGTTGATGAATTGGTAAGCTTTTGCTCCAACGATTCGAAACCTTACAATTGCGATCATCTGTATCAGGATCACCTTATGATGAACCCTGAATTGCAGGCTCAGTTAGGGGCGAAATTCGAGAAGGATGTTGATGCAATGCTTTCCAAGTGTAATGTAGTTATCATCAACATCCCACTTTCAGAGAAGACAAGGTACAATTTTTGGCCCATAAGAGAATGTACATTGCTTCCTCTTCTCTTCTATGCAGTTTTTGTTAATTCATATAAATACCGAAATGTCACTTTGGTTCAGGGGGGGGTGTAGTAAAATTTCGCCTCCTACAGTTATAGTGATCCAAGGAGAATAATTCAATGGGACAATAAAATGGATAAGAAACTCAGTTAATTTCATTAATTACCATCCTGAAAGTTAAGTAGCATTTCCAGTTTAAGTCTCTCTATTTTGTTGAAGGAATTCGAGATCTTTCATTTGCATCTTCGCAGCTTCTTTTGGCAAGTTCTTCAGTTCCGGAACATTGACCTCATCAGTACCTTCAGCCACTCTTTTGGCTTTTGCTTGTACGATACTATTTATTTCTGGCTGCCCAACTGATGGGAAGACAGCATTCAACATTAGACACAGCAATTCCTCATCTTCCTTTTCTATAGGATCCTTCCCAAAACAACAAACATAAATGGCCTCAACTGCCTTCTCAGCTCGTATCTCCATCGGGATACTTGGGATTTCCACGTTCAATTTTTTACGTTTCTACATCCAACATTATCATTGTCAGCAAGATTCTACTCTGTAACAATCTTTCACCCTTAAAGCTAAATCACAAAAGTTACCCAAACAGACAACAGCAATGAAACAACATGCAGCAAAGTTCAGAATATATCCATATACTTATTGTTAACATTTAGGGTCGGTTTGGGCTGCTTTCCACAGCCTAAAAATCTGTCTTTGAAAAAAGCTGATGTATACAAGCTTTTCCAAAAAAAAAATACTGTAATTTTCAGACTGTACAAACCTGTTACAGAAGCAGAACAGAGAACTGTAATGAAACAACATGCAGCGAGGTTGAGAATGTACGAAGCAGAACGCAAATATTTCCATATACTAATTGTTAACATTTACAGTCAGTTGGGGGCTGCTTTTTGCAGCCAAAAAAGCTAGTATATACGTTTTTTTTTCAAAAAAACTGTAGCTTTGAAGCTATGCAAAGCTGTTACATAAAATATTTTGATTCGAATTAGTTTGGAATTGATATCACACTGTTTAACTATTTTTCCAACTATATTTTTTAAAAAAGCAATAAAAAATAGCACGACAGCAATTCCAAACTGTCCCTTACTCAACAAGGATAATTTTCTTTCATTCTTAATTATTGCTGCACATGCGGGGGGTTTTACCAACATCAATTTACTACAGCCAAAATGAAAGAAGATTAGCATATAGATTTGTTAAGAATTCAAACCTCCTTAGCCTCATTCATCAATTGAATGAAAGTCTGTTCTTCGAATTCAATATCATTTGATAACCGAAGTCTTGCTACACCCACCAAAATCTCTTCAGACTTGAGTAGACCAGCACCGACAGCTGCTAACCAACAGCATAATAAAACATACAAAGGATCCCCTGCCTGAAACAAAAATACACAATCAAAAACTCCACCTATAAAATGAATCTACTAAACACAAGATATAATAAAATCAAACATCACCTTGCCCCGTCGATCCTGAAACTCGAAGAAAGCTCTGGAGTCGTTGAAAGTGCAGTTATTACCAACTCTTCTCCTAAATTCGGCGAAATCGATAATATCGCTCCCAAAACCACCTTCGTCGCTTATAATTCTCGCTATTAGGCCGATAACAGGGAGAGAACCGATTACTTTATTTGCGAAACTAGAAATGGAATTTGGGTTTTCTATATAAGCTCTGATAGAGAATTGGGGCTTTTGTGTTGGGGTTTTAGCGTAATTAGCGTTGAATCGGTGAAAATTTTGAAGAAATGGGGAAATGGAGTTACAAGAAGAGACGATTCGGGGATGGAGATATGAACATGATTGCCAAGTAGGTACTGTCACTCCTACCATAGCTGTGAATATCTGCAGGCTAAAAGATATCAGCCTCAGATTTATATGCTATCCTCCGGAGTTACGATGTCCGGTTTTGCCATCGGTCATTCAAATGATGCTCTCTCTGTCTTCTTTTAAGAGTAATATTAAATGCCTCTATTTAATTTAATTGGTTGAATATTAATGTACATTTACTTAAAAAATAAGATTTTGATTCTTTAATTTTTTAAAAATTTAAAATTAGTTTTATTAAAAAAAAATGTCTTTTAACTTTTCTTTAAAGGATATTTTTACTGTTATTTATAAAATTAATTTAAATAAAAATAATTTTATAAATGTTTAAATATTTAAATTTTAAAAAAATAAAATAAAAAATCAACAAAAAAAACTATGAATTTTTTTTTTGTTACAAAACTATGAAATTTTATATATAATATATATTTATATATAATTTGATATATACACCAATATATATATATCTCTAAATTTTTTTATTAAATGTTACATTTTATTTCTGTTTCTTATAGTGAAATATTATTTACATGCAAAATTTAACATTTTTTATACAGATTTTAAAGAGATAATATTTTATAGAAAAAATAAAAGATAGTACAAGAGTTTCACTACGAACACCCGCCAAAACTGGTGGGGTGGCCGAGACGCACACCGACAGAATCAGGACATGCATGAGCAAAGCCAGAATGCACTCGCATGTAGCTTAGGGTGAGCCCAGGATGTGTCCCATGGCTCCGTAAAGTGCAACCAAGATGCGATAGGATGCGTATTAAAGATGTGCCTCCAGTATCTTTTTTATCCAGTTTTTTTTAAAAAAAAATCAATTGTTTTTTCATAAAGCAATCTTTTTTACATTCGTATGCAGACATTTCTTCATTTTAAATATTGGCAACAATAGTAATTTTTTAAAATTTGGATATTTAAATGTAGAGAATTTTTTTTTACGTTTGAATTCTAAATGAGGGGAAAAAATGCTTTTTACAAAAGCAGTATAAAAGAAAAAAGCATAGCAATTCTGTTTTCAAGAAAAAGAAAAATAAAAAAGAAAACTTATGCAAATGCCATAACTTCGACAAAGGAAAAGAAAATCGGTAAGATTTGTAGGGCAAAGAATTTTGCCTCTTTTGGCCTAAATTTAATGCACACTAAAATTTATTTTATGTAATTTAATCTAATTAAATATATTAATTACTCCAAATTAATTTAAACTATATTAAATATATTTTGAATTGTTTAATTAATAAATAATATAATTAATTACATTCTATAATATTATTTTTGGAATCCTACTTTAAATTAACTTTTCAAAAAGATGACAGAATATTTTTTTTTTGAAAGTGTTTGAATAATATTATTTAATTTATCTAACTTTTGTCCTTTTGACCTCCTTTTTTTTTTTGTAAGTACCTTTTAATAGATGTACTTCAATACCATATCTGGAATGTGGATATTTAACCTACCATAAATGGATGGACAATAAGGATGCTTTCAACAAACAGATCAATACTCAGTAACCATCTAAGAAAAGAATTCAGACAGCCAGCAAACAACATCTGTCTTAGTACAGACAGTATCTCATTACCGTTAGAAATCTCTTACCGAAGACAAATAACCTCATCAACAACTATAACTCATCTTATCCAAGGACCAACACTCAACAACTAGTCTTGCTGGAGAAGTATAAATAGAAAAAGTCTTCATTCAATCAATGTTACGAAGAATTTACAGAGAATCCTCAAACTAAAAACACTAGAACTTTCAAAAATTTTTTTGTAGACTTCAAAAGAGAGAATTCTTTAGCTTTGATCTTCACTTGTTGATTAATTCTCTTTGGTTGTAATCTTTTTCTATCACTTGTTTTTATTTTGAGTACTGCTAAGGGTAAGCAGTACTTAATTTAAGTTAGCGATTGAGAATGGTACTCAGTAGGCTAATTAGATGTAAACGTTTGATTCATACCTGAAAGGTCTCATAGTGAATTGAATTCTCAAGGGAAGGTATCTTGGGGACTGTACATAGGTGCTGAAGGTAAGTACCGAACCAGTATAAATCACTGTGTCCTTATTTTTTTTCTTAACCTTTGTCTTATTGCTAAACATCTTTTATATAAGCTTCTCATCATAGTGCTAAGATTATTCTTCCCTCTCATATTGAAGAATTCAGTCTTCTACTATTCTCAGTATATCTTTAAGACAACATCTCAGTACCCCGCTTGCAATCCTTCTGTTTTTCCCTTCACATTTTTTTCAGCCTTACTAAATTTTTAATAGCCAATTCACCCCCCTATTGTCTTTTTTGGCCATACTGGATCCTCATTTGGTATCAGAGCTTAACTCTGTCTTCATATCTAACCATCTCAGAGATACGATCAGATGGCCAACAACGTCAGACATCTCTCGGGCAATGAGACCACACAAATCCTTTTAGAAGGATTATCCATAAAAAGACCACCTCTGTTCTTCGGATCCAATTATACCTTTTGTAAGAATTGGATGAAGAACTTCATCCAAGCTATTGACACGAATGCTTGGATGGTAATAGTGTATGGTCCACACATGCAAATGAAGCATTTAGTAAATGGAAAGACTATACTAAAGCCTGATAATGAGCTAACTAAAGCTGATATTAGGAAGCTTCAAATAAATGTCATGGCTATTAATATCTTTCACTGTGCCTTGGATGCCAATGAGTATAATGATAAGTGCAATTTATACCATGAAAATCAGTATCAAATGAATCAAATAAAGAAGATAAATTACCTTGAAATATCCAAAACCTTCATCTTATGTGAGTTTTTCTCTTCTGTAGAAAGACTGCGTACATGTGAGCAGACTTGGATGGAACGAAGAGGTTGTAGAGAGTGGCAGGCAGGAGCAGCGGAATTTCTGGAAGGAGATGATGAAAGTAGGCAGCTTAGGCGGTGGAGTTGACATGGCCACAATACTCAGATCTGATTGATTATGGGCCATTTGTGCCATAATCTTTTGATTGCACTTTGATAGTGCAAGTTGAACAAAATGGATATTTAAATTAAATAGTATTTTATTATGGATGGTTGGATGTTATCAGTACTTTGATAATTACTTTTTAGTGGCTGGATGTTATGCCAC
>CAOJCR012771353.1:0-10287 GCA_948330485.1 Euphorbia neoarborescens | reverse complement strand
GAATTGAACGAAAAATTTGATGGAAAACACATTCAATTGTAGATACACCAAACATTTATATTATAACACATAAATCTAAACAACCTAGCTCTGATACCAATAACAAGATATGATCCGGAATCAGAAATACAAAAAATAAGGCAACTTACTTGTACGTTTGCAGTGGAGATTCTGAGTTATGTTTATCTGAGATTTCCACGAAAACATGTCCTGGTGTTGGGATTCTTTTGGGTGTGAAATAAAATTTTACGATTTGCGGAATATGTTTTTCACCTGGAATCCAGTCCTAGGGACTGTTTTAATGAGAAAGATGAAACAAAATCAGAAAGCAAATTAAATTGTACCTAGATTAGAAGCTTTCCTGATTGCAAAATCGAGGTTCTACCTGAAGAATCCTCTACCGCCAAGCACAAGGTACTTCAACCACTGATTGTGTGTGCTAGCATAGGACTCTCTTAAAGACGAAAGAAAAACTGAAATTCTAATTTCAGAGAAATTGTATCTATCAGTCCCCTCCTTCGACTACAAGTGTATCTTTTAGAAGAGATGTGATGGAATAAAACGGTTGGTTAAATATTATCTCTTTTAATTAAATTCGAAAAGGAGATATTGTATTTTAAATAAAATTAGATTTTAATGTTTTATTTTATTATTATTTAGTTTAACCAAATTAAACATAAAATAATAAAATTAAATATGTCAACTAATTTTATCATACAATAAAATTCTAACCCAAATTAATTTCTAAAATTAATTTGATATATAATAAACTATATGATATATTTATTTTACTAAAATCATATTATTAAAATTAATAATCACATAATTATTATATAATGTAGTTCCATCTAATTAATCACTTAATAGACCTTTAAACAATAAGTACATTAATTTAATTTCTTCTTCAAATGTACATATATCCAATATATATACCAAGTCCCAAACAATCAATCTTGTACCTTTTATGTGTGATTCGGTAGGTCCATCTTTATGTTGGCAGTGGGTCCCATTATGGGTCCACAGACTATAGGTATGTTCTAGCAAATCATTATAGCCCCCAATTAAGATGAATATATATCATTTTGCAATTAGACATATGACCTTGTAGTTTTCTTGCAAGTCCCATGCTAGTAGATATCCGTGTACTGCAAACACTATAACTAAGTCATCCTCTATTGTTGCAAGTACATTTCTTGATCTTGAGTAAACTGAAAAATTCAATAATTAATCTCATTAATTATTGTGTTTGGCCAAACACTTATCAGTCTCACTCATCAAGTGGCCGGTGATATCAGAATCCCTTTTATAAGATTTAGCATTTCCCTTCACTTTACTCGTGACCCTTAGATATTTTACAGACACACTCAGTCAGACCCATATTTGACACCATGTTACAGGCCCATTAGACAAATGACCAAAGTATGCGAGCCAGTACCTAAGTTCATAATAACTTCAGGTCCAAGGAATACATATAATAACTACTAAGACATCACTTGTGTCATAGGGGTCAAGTGAAAAACTCTAAGTGGATTGGTCCGGTACCATGTAACCTAATATGTACCTATATGTTTGACTAACATCCCATGTATTATAGTTGCAGGACCCAACCATACAATCAAACCACACGCCAATTTTAATATTTTATCATTCCCATGACAAAATAATTTGGAGACATTTATATTTAAGAATTCATAATACTCTTTTATCCAATAAGAGCAATTCTCAAATAATGGATACTCTATTTAATTATTTACACGAGATAATAATAAAATAGATTAATGTTTTTATTAATTGACAAAATTCCAATTACATCACAAAAGGACTAGAGCATACACTAACACCTGGATCGTTTCTGATAACATTTTCTACATATATTTTATGAAATATAGAATATGGATAATATCAAACTTCCGTGCAACAATATATATTTAATCAAAACTTGCGTGCAACAATATATTTAATCAAAATTTTTTCCCAAAAACAAAGAAGTCTAATTCTTTGTATATTTGGCCTAAAATAATATTGCATATACATTTATGAATTTAATTATATTTGTCTAATGTCATCATTTGATCAAATAGAATATAACTCCTCATATACGAGTTGTTTTGTCGTATATCATTTCAAATAGGTGAGATAGGATCTCTTTCACAATTTGACTTTATTCTTTGTTATGAATTCCAATTCCTTGAATCGGATTTTATGAGTACTCAGTTAGTCTATTTAAAGTTGACAAATTCTACTAAAAAAAAATACTAATATTCATAGACAACGAAAAACTAAAAAGATAAACAAAAGAAAATATGGATTAGAGTAGATGCGTATATAATTGATTTAGTTGCATTGGACTAAGAGAGTATGGATAGCATGTGCACAATTTAAGTACTCTTGGATTCATATGTTTCAACCTACCCCAACTACCAAAATACTCTAATTCTTTTTTACACTTGGATTTTTAATGATATTTTTTTTAATTTAGGAATAAGAATCAAATGGGCATACTATATTTGGAGAAATTAGAAGTTACCACTAAACTCCAAAAAGGTGGAATTAAAAGAATTACATATGTAATCAAAACAAAGTTTGAGACAAAAAAAAAAAAAAACCCAATAAAATCCTTTTATCAAGGAGGAGGAAGAGTAGGGTTGACTTCCTCCTCTTTTCATTTCCTTTTTCTTTTGTTTTGCTTTGTAGTTTGTATAAAATAATTTTCATTTCGATATTCTCTTGAAGTTTCATTATCAGAATCAAGTTTATCGGGTATGAATTCATTCCGATACAATACAAATTGGATAACTTTTTTTCGATGGGTTGATTGTCATATGCTTTTAGTCAAAGGTTCTTTGAGATCTTTACACTTTAAATATCCAGATCTATTATATTTATATACAAATCTGTAAGTTATCTTCAGATTTGATAAATGGTAAGGAATCATGAAAAAGATTCTTGTCATCGAGGATTTTTGATATTGGTTGGTGGTGTTTGATAAAATATAGGGTTAAATATTATTTTATCATTTTATTAATTTTTATGGCATCATTCTCACCATTATGTGTGAGTGTTTTTGTTATTTTTATTAGTTTTCTCTCGTTTGAGATTTGTAAATATTTAGTTAAATTATATTTCAGATAAGTGTACTAGAGTTAGATTTACATCCGCTCCATGTTATGTAGTCCATCTTTTTATTTTTAATTAAACAATATTTATTAAAAAAAAGAATTACATATGTAAATTTAGTCTAAATTTACCATTTTATAACATAAATTTATGCAAAATTTGAGTCAACCTTAACATTACTTGAGTCTTAACGGGAGACTTAGATGATAAAATAAATTTGTAATAGAGACTTCAATTAAATTTAGTTTAGCAAGATAAAACCAATATACAATGAAAACTAGCATTATACATAACAATTATATTTATTTTTATAAAAATTATTTAAAAAATTTAATAAAGAAGTAAAATAACATCTCATTGAAAAATATACAGTAACATCCAAACCATTTCCAAAATTTGATTGAAAAATTATAAATAATATTTTATATATTCTAATACAAACTATTTTTTAAGATAAAAAAATATTCCGTAAAATAATAATAATTATTATTATTAATGAAAAAAATATGGCATATTAATCATGAAAAAATTACAATAAAACTATTGAAGAAGTAAGAAAAAATATTAATAAAAACGAGTAATCATTTATGAAGAAAAAATACAAAATTCAATGTAATAAATTACTTTTATTTTTTAAAAACAAATAATTTAATGATAAAATATAGTGCTGAAATAATATTTTTTCTGAAAAATATTGTTAACTATGAAATTAAAGATACCATAAGGTAAAAAAGATACCATAAGGTACATGAGGAAGAGTTAGTCATACAATTTGGTCGAAAGTTTTTCGTCAAATTATTTTATTATTCTTCTTCAATCATATTCTTATATTTAACATTGTGTTAGAGATATTCATGTTCTTATATTTAACATTGTGTTAGAGAGATTGTATTTTCAAGTATTCGGCGGTGATAACCCCTAATAGTCACGTCACGTGCTGAATGAATGACGGGACAGGTCGCAATGTATTCGACAATGTCTTCCGTCATGATTAACCGTCCCACATTCTCAAAACGCCCCAGGACGGCTGAACCTAAAGCCAAAATCAGGAGGACGGCTGATATCAGGCAGACAACCGCCCCCAAGGCCCACCGCCAGTCTTAACAGGAAGAAAGAGAAAAGAACTGTCGCATTTAATGCGACAATTAATACAGTAAGGACGAAGTGTGGCCCAACAAAAAAGCAAGACTAAAAGGGAGGCCTCGTCAGGAAGTCAGGAGTGGACACTAATCAGAGTAACAGGTGACAAAGTCAGAAGGGCCATGCCACCCTTACCCACTAACAGCAAGACACGTAGAGGCTAAAGGCTCTAAGGCTCTATATAATCAGTAAGACTGCCACCAAGTAAGGGATCTGATCCATTATCACTTCAATATACTTATTAGCAATATACTTCCTCTATAAGTTTACTGACTTAAGCATCGGAGTGGAATAATCTGGACAACCTGGCTCCGATCTTCTTTTTTTCTGGGAACACTCTCAAGGCAAAGACCCTGACGTATTTGGCTTACACAAGCTTTCAATTGGTGTGGTGAGCACCTCAACATAACGTAACAAAAATTATTAACAACTACGACAAAGGCAAACCGGTCAACAAACTCATACGCCTAAGGAAAATAAATCATACACACAGAAAATCCACAAAATTTCTCTTTATTACAAAGCATCGCAAAAAAATTACAAAAAGTCCTACTTACAACTAAGCATCAATTTGCTTCTCAAACAAAGGGATACAGATAAAAACCTATGATTACATGTACAACTAAAGCTTCTAAAAAGACAATGGCGGGGGGACAGCCAAGAGAACAAAGTGCAAAAATAGAAAGGCTTACCCAACTGATAGCCTCTACGAATGGTCAGCACTGAAACCATTCTCGTCATAGAGTACATGGTGATGTGTGGGCCTGCGTGCTGCAACTGATTTTTTATCAACTACAGTACCTGGCAGAATATTCCCATTCTTGGCAGCAGCCGCCCACCCAAAAATCGAGTATGATTCCTTTGTCGCACCAAAACAAGCGAGACAAAAGGAGGATACCCAATCTAGTGATATGACAGGAGGAAGATACCCCATCTAGCAAGATGACAGGAAGAAGATGCGCCATATAGCAACCAACTATGAAACCGGACATGGCGGACAAGAGGGTGGAGGAGGCTACTCAGCAAACAAATCCTCCACAATAAACGGAGCTCCCAAAGATGGTCCGCCCTCTGATGTTCCCTCAGCAGCCCCCGCACCATTGGGTTCCTCCTTCTCTTCTCCCTCCTCATCAGACGACCAGGCAGGCTTAGCCCCTTTTGCCTTCAAAACCCGGTCCATCTTCCTCAAAAACTCATTCTCCCCCAGAAAAAATTCATCCTCTGTAGGGAGTCTCACTTCAGCCTCCACAACCTCCTCATCAGACCTTGCCCTAGCATCATCGATACACTGTTGGCTGTAAAAATGCGCTATGAAATAGGACATAGCATTTAACTTCTACTCCCGGTCATCCCACTCCATATCTAGTTTCTCCCTAGCAAGGACAACTTGTTCTTTGGCCTTCACAGCCACCTCCTTTTCTTGTCGACACTCTGCCAGCTCTGCCTCCTTGCTCTCCAATAGTCCTTGCAGCCTATCCCCCTCTTGAACACACTGGTTTTATTCCTCTAGAATATAGGTCTCCCATCCATGACTCTTATGTACCATCTTCTTCACCCGTTCTTCAGAATCCCGCCTTACCTCAGCAAGACAACGCAATGCCTCTTCTCTCGCCTTCACTGCACTCACTGCCCTTGCCCTCTTTACGGCCAAATCAGCATCATTTTTCTCCTTCTCTGCCAACTACTTTCGAACAGTAGCCAACTCCTTCTTCACCTGCTCCAGCTTCTCTTCCATAGGCTTAATCCACCAGCTGTCCTCCACGGCGTGGGATGATACGTATAGCAAATCGTTCACACCCAGCATCAAACGGCAAAAGCCCTTATCCAGCCTCTTCTTATCCAGATACCGGAGTAAATATTCATTGTCTTGGAGGCAAAAGTGCTTACGTATCATCTTAAATAGGAGATCATCCTTCAGGAGACACTCCATGGAATTCGCTCCCCGGAGCAGGCAGATCCTTATTGCTAACTGCTTCGGCTGCCAATCACCGAGGAAGAGGAAGTGGCCTTGGCAGTCCCTTAGACAGCTGGTGCCAACCTGGCTACATCCTCAACCAATGGGGCATCCGTCACAGGACCCTCAGGAGCCTCATCCACCATGACCGGGAAGGCTGCTATCCTAACTCCACCTGCTTCACTCTACAAAAACACCCATAGATGAGACCTGTCAGTTGCACCCATCTATAGCAAACTAAGTTACAAAGTACCGCTCTCGCTTATGCGAGCCTTCTTAGCAGATGGCTCAACCTCCTCTGCCCTATCCCGCTCCCCCGACACTATGCTTGGCACCTGATAAGGTCGGTTTCAACCTTATATTCTAGATATTAGGAAACCTTATTTATGAATAATTTGACCGGATTATCGATATTCTGGTGTTGCATTGCATGCATTTTTCTCTTTTTATATGTGATTTGAATTTGTATATAGTTTCATTTATTTTCTGTTATTTTGGTTCACTTTTGGGTCCGAGGTCATTGAGACAGAGGACTAGTGTAATTTAACCCATTTTGTAAGCTTGACAAGTGCAGGGATAGAAACCCGAGTTGATTTTGAAAAGGAAACGGGGATAAAGTTCGATTATGAATGAGAATGAGTTAGTATCTTTGGACCAGATTTTGAGGTATTTGAGGCAAAGTTTGGAGTGGACATTCAAAGAGATATTAAAGATCGTTCTACGAGCTTTCCAACGGGCCTAAGATGGCATCAATCAAAGATCGTACGAGGAAGTTATGGCAAACTGAAGTTGGGATGATAAATCTGCCCCCATGAGCATTATACTTGTAATCGGCAAGTACACTTATGGTACTAGCCAAGTACCATACATGGACATCCCCTTAAGGGCCAAAACATATTGTACTCGGCGATTACATATGCGTACTCGCCGAGTACCAGTGCAGGAGAGCTTGGAAAAATTCTTCTTTTACACTTTATTTTTGTATTTTTAATTCGATTTGGGCCCCGTTTGATTTGGGGATATCCGGGTCATGTAAAAAATGTATATATAGCTGGAGAAAACACAAATTATGGTATCTTTTACCATTCAACTTGAACTACAAACCCTAGCTAGGTTTTCTTTCCTCTTTATATTTTTATTTCATATTTGATTAATCGAAAGTTTCTTCTTGGAATCTTCAACTTTTACGATTTGTTGCTTGCTATTCGTGAGTTAACTTTCCTATAGAGATTCACCTTTGCAAGTTGTGTTGCCAAAGCCAGAGTCCACCGATTCAATAACGAGTTTGCATAAGAATTCTCTTTTCTCAATCTTTATCTTTAATCTGAGTTGTGATCTGCTTAGATATTACGTGTGATTGTATTTTTGATTATTTCTTCCATGCTTATTAATTAAACTTGCAATTGAAGTTAGGGTTTATGCTTGTTAATCGGTTAATTTTCATGCATGCGTGATTGATAGTTTCGTAAACTTGATTAAATATTTGATTAATATCTGTTACGCGATCCAGCTTAACAACTGAAAAACCGGGAGGTCTGACAATCCTGTGGAACTTAAGAATACTTAGTTTCTAAATCATAAAACTAGGCGGGCCATTCGGACAACCTTATCCTAGTGCTTCAGATAGTAGGAATAACTATCAGAACAGTTTGTGATGTTAATTTGATTGCTTTCATTGCTTTAACATTTAATTGTTCGCTAGATTAATAAGGATCTATCACCATTAATATTCATAGGTCGGTAGAACATCGATTGGCTTTCCGTTGAATTCAGAATCAAAGGGTTGAATTGGTATAGATCGCAATTAGGAGTAAGAGTAGTTTAACTTAGTTTATTTTTCATAGTTTATTGAAACCGCCTATAACACGCTAAAACCCTAGTATTAGACTACGTAGAGGTATTTTTCCTAGTGGGATTGATACTTGGACTTAAATCCTGTTTTATTACTTGACAACAACATGGTACAGTGCTCTAGAGTTGAGCGTTCAACGTCATTATTATTATCTTAAATTTATATCGACACTAATGCTACATCAAGTTTTTGGCGCTGTTGCCGGGGACTTTTATTCTCTATGCCATTCGAACCTAGGGTGATTAGACATTGAATTTGTGAATATTTTTATTTTTGTTTTGTGAATATTTGTTTTGTGATTTTTATAAATTTTATTTTTCTATTTTTATTTGTGATTTTCGAAATCCCTGTGTGTTGTTAATTGATTTGAGTGCTTTTGCTAGTACATGCTTTTACGTTTAAATAAACCTGAATTGTATCCATTTGATCTTGAGATTGAGCGTTCTTTCCACAAGTTAAGAAAAGAAAAATTTTCAAACATGGATGAGGAATGACGAGTAGCAATGGAAGCTGAACAGATGGCTAGAGATGGGGATGAATTGGAGTAGCTCCATGGAGAGCGGGCTCAATGGGTTCACAGGCCATTGGAGCACGGTGGTGTTGTCCTACCACCCATTCAGGCTAATACCTTTAAGATCAAGGCCAGTATTGTCCATTTGATTCAGGTAAACAGACAGTTCAGCGGAGGGATCAGTGAGAACCCAAACAAGCAGTTGGACAGATTCCTGATGGTTACCGATATAGCTAGATATACAGGAGTACCACAGGATGTGATTAGGCTTAAGCTATTTCCATTCTCCCTGAATGGAAGTGCTATGAGTGGTACAGATCTTTGGAGCCTGGTTCAGTGACCTCGTGGCATCAATTAGTTGAGCAGTTCTTAGCACAATATTTTCCACTAATGAAAACCGTGCAGCTGAAGAATGAGATTTTGGGATTCAAACATTTTGGGACTGAGAGTTTGAACGAAGCTTGGCAACGCTTCAAATGGCTTTTGAGTAGTGTCCCGTACCATAATCTTAATAAATATTCACACATGAGTACTTTTATCATGGATTGACACCGTCTAACTGTGCTATAGTTGACTCTTCTACAGGTGGTAATATTTTCAAGAAATCACCGGAGGAAGTGCAAGAGTTGATTCGGGAACTGGCTAGCAAAAGTATGATATGGTAAGCTGATTTGCCAACACGGGAAGAGTTCAAGGTTGCAGATCATGTACAAAGAGCAGCTATGGAGGATCTGAGCAAAAAGATGTATGCATTGATGGTGAAGATAAACACGGGTACCTCACAACCTCATCCTGTTATGTGCGTTACTTGTAGTGGGGATCATCCGAGCCAGGAATGCCAATGGGTCAGTTCTAGTACCCAACCATCTAAAAATGCATGCTATGTGGGCGGCAATCAAAGGTACAATAATTCATACCCTCAAACTTATAATAATTTTGATAATAATTATGGAAGGAGGTTTCAACATCAGTATATGTATAATAACATCAATAATATGCTAAAACCCCCTCCTGGCTTTGATTTTGAGCATAGAGATCAGGGGTTAGATAAGTCCCCGAACAATTTTAATCCTTAGTTTCAGCAACAAGCACCTCCACCAAAGAAAGATGAGGCGGTATTGTCCTTGCTAAAGGAGATATCATCATGACTTGCCGATACAGAAGCTTATTGTAAGGACTTGGGAACTCAGATGTCTCAAATCAATATAGAACGACAAGAGTGTCCTCCTGGTAACTTGCCAAGTAATTCTGAACCCAATCCAAAGCGGCAACCACGAGAGATAGCGCACTCAATCTCTGTTGTAGGTATTGGAAAGGTGAAGGCAACAGAATCTGAGACTACCAGTCAACCTTCATCTTAGTAGGTAAGTAGTGAGTCAGGAGGGGTAAGCAACCCCGACTTAGAATCTAAAGCTCTTTTTATGGTTCATGAAATAGAGAAACCTTCTGTTCCAGTTAGGGTTTACATTCCTAAATTGCCTGTCCCTCCAATGGTTAGCAAAACTCGACTAGATCAGAAGGATTCTAAACACTTTGAAATTTTTAAGAAATTAAAAATTAATCTACCTTTGATAGAGGCTCTCCGTGAGAGGCCTCACTGGACTAACTATTTCAAGGAGTTATTTGCAGGCAAAAAGAAGCAAGAAAAAGAGAAAGTGGTGGCACTAAAGGCTGACTGTTCAGCACGGATAAGTAATAAGCTTCCCCCTAAAA
>CAOJCR012770344.1:0-10603 GCA_948330485.1 Euphorbia neoarborescens | reverse complement strand
ATATATATATATATAATCAATTTTTTTTATTTAATTAACTATTTTTATTTTGTTTAAATTTGAATTTGGCAAACCAAAATGTTGTTGAATTTTTCTTATTAGACTATTTTAATTGGAGGTAACAATAATCTACTTTTCTTTGATAGTATGAATCCAAAATCAGTAAAGTTATCCAGTTATTATTATTTAATCGCAAGAGTTAAATATATTTAATTTTTTCCAAGCTATGGTAATAGCTGTAATGGAGCTGAAATTTTTGATAATGTATTTGCAGAGTATATCCTAAACATTTAATGAATGTTTTACGGAAACTAAATTGGCCATATAGTCAATTGCTTGACCTTTAGGATAATAATTGTAGAATTTGTTTGATTTTATTAGGTGAACTTGAGACAGAAGAATAAGAGTTTGACTATATCGAGTAGCATTGGACGAGAGATAAATACAATATCTTATATTTGTATGTGTATGTGTATTTGTGTCAAATTATATTATGGTGCAACTCGTTGAAAATAGGATAAACTTCTACGTGTGTGGCTTAAGGTGAACGATGCGTTCTTATTTATGATTTGACTGAAATGTTGTAGAGAGTGAGATGTTAATGATGGATATGGTGATATATATTTGGATTGAAAATTGATGTGATGTTTAGATATGAATTGTTTTTGTGAAGTAGTGAGAACAAAAATTTAATTGTGTATATGAATGTATCATGGCTATCTTAAGTAGGTGTTGGCGTTTGTTTGCCGGTTGTGGGTCATTTTTGGGCCCTTAACTTTGTTTTAGGCCGACAGGGACTGCAGTCCTGATCCCTTCCAACCATATCTCTAGGACCAAATTTTAAATGGTTCCTGATAGGTTGTTGGAGGTGAGATTTGAACCCATGACCTCCCTTTATCATCTATCTTTTAGATGAGATGACAACCATCTGAGCTTCAGCTCAGGTGGTTATCATCCTATCCCAAGGAAGGATGATAAGGGGAGGTCCCAGGATCGAATCCTGCCTCCAACAACCTACCAGCCACTATTTAAAATTTGGGCCTGGAGATATGGTTGGAAGGGATCCAGACTGCAGTCCCTGTCAGCCCATTACAAAATCAAAGGCCCAAAGATAGCCCGCGACCGGTTAACAACACCGACAAAAAAAAAGATCCTTTTTTTCACGTCATTACTTCTTGGGTCGTAGGCCGTAGGTCGTGTTTGGGCCCTTGACGGCCCTTGAGTTATTTATGTCATAGGGACTACAGTCTTGGATCCCCCCAACCATGTCTCCAAGCCTATTGTAGTAAATGGTGCTTGGTAGGTTGTTGGAGGTGGGATTCAAACCCATGACCTCCCTTAATCATCCTTGGATCGCAAGGGATAACAACTATCTGAGCTTTCTGTTGGTGTTGTTAACTGGTTGAGGGCTGTCTTTGGGCCTTTGATTTTGTAATGGACTGACAGGGACTACAGTGCGGATCCCTTCCCACCATATCTCCAGACCCAAATTTTAAATGACGCCAAGTAGGTTGTTAGAGGCAGGATTCGATCCTGAGACCTCCGTTTATCATCCTTCCTTGGGATAGAATGATAACCATTTGAGCTGCAGCTCAGATGGTTGTCATTCTATCCCAAGGAAGGATGATAAAGGGAGGTCTCAGGATTCTCATCTAAAAGATAGATGATAAAGGGAGGTCATGGGTTCAAATTCCACCTCCAATAACCTACCAGGCACCATTTAAAATTTAGCCCTGGAGATATGGCTGGAAGGGATCTAGACTGCAATCCCTATCGACCCAAAACAAAGTTAAGGGCCCAGAGATGGCCCGCGACCGGCAAACAAATGCCTTTGGAGACATGGTTGGGGGGATCCAGGACTGTAGTCCCTACGGCCTAAATAACTCAAGGGCCGCCAAGGGTCCAAACGCGGCCTATGGCCTACAACCCATAAATTAATGCTGTGGAAAAAAGTATCTTTTTTCTTTCGATGTTGTTAACTGGTCGCAGACCATATTTGGGCCTTTGATTTTTTTAATGGGCTGACAGGGACTGCAGTCCGGATCCCTCCCAACCATATCTCCAGGATCAAATTTTAAATGGTGTCTGGTAGGTTATTGGAAGTGGGATTATCTCCCTTTATCATCCTTCCTTGGGACAGGATGACAACCATCTGAGCTGCAGCTAGATGGTTGTCATCATTTCCCAAGGAAGGATGATAAAGGGAGGTCATGGGTTCAATACCCACCTCCAACAACCTACTAGACACCATTTAAAATTTGGGCCTAGAGATATGGTTGGGAGGGATCTGGACTATAGTCCCTGTCGGCCCAAAATAAAGTTAAGGGCCCATGACCCACGACCGGTAAAAACGAACGCTGAGAGTAGGTAAGAGCAATGGTCTCTGAGTACTTGAATCTGTGATCACAGCACCAAACTCGATGTGGAGTGTCTCAATATGGGGGCAAAAGGGGTGTGTATTTTGTACCGATATGGGTACTGGTGTTAGTTTCGATATGGGAATAGGTTTGATATGAATATTAAGGCACGTAACGATGTACCATGAGGTTGTATTTTATTGAGTAGGCAACTCATCTCTTGCCATGTTGAAATTTTATGATAAAAGAGCTTGGAAGAACAAGTATTACCTAGCTAGCTTCAATAAGAAATCAGTTGGCTTATATATTTATTTTGTGGTCCGGAAATTCCAAATTTTTGCTATTGTTTTCTTTTCTAGGCCTGTTCGGACATTTCGTTTTTTTTTGTTTCGATATATTATTTATCTATTTTTTAAATTTTGGTATAAATTTTCTTAAAGCAAGTTTTAGTAGGGCTGCAAAAAAAACCGAAAAACCAAATCGAAACCAAACTGAAATTAAGGTTAACCAAAACCGATGGACTAGTGTACAATTTTTAATTTTTAAAAACCGAATTTATGGCTTCGATTTCGGTTTTATGAGTTTAAAAACCGAAACCGACGGTTAACCAATCGAATAGTAACTAAATATAAAAAAATAATTTTTATTCATGTGTTTATAAAAAATTTAGAGAGCGAATTAGACAGCCTGAGCCATAGGATCATCTGCACTAAAGCTTATTATATCTTTCATTGTACACGAAAAAGTGCAGGATTTTATACCTTTCAATTCCTTTCCCAACTTCCATTCTGAAAAAGCTGCCTATCTTCACAGATGAACCAATTTCTTTAAACAGATTCTTTAATAGTGTCTGTAAATAACAACATTATGTAAGAGATTATCTTTCTGGTAGAAACCAGTTACACAAACCATAATATATGATGAAAAGGAGGTATATAACTAGAGATGAGTTAACATAAGAAATTGTTTTTTGAGTTTTAATTTTAAAAAAATTTAGAAAAACATAATTTAATCTTTGTAAAATTTATTAATGGTTAAAAACCGAAAAAATGGTTAACCGATCGATTTATGTGGTCAACTGAATTAATGGACTGGTTAATGGTTAGTGATTTTCAAAAACCGTTTAAGTGGTTAACCGATTTAAAAAAACCGATGGAATGGTTAACCGACCATTTGCACCCCTAGGTTTTAGTGATGTATTAGATATTATATGGTGATTTATTTTTATGTGACCGTCAAGGGGGTTATATTGGGAGTAACACACAGAATTCAAAATTTCAACTTACTTTTTGAGACAACTGTACGCACGGAGAATGCATTGAATGAGCGAAAGCAAGTCTTGGCATCAAAAAGGAATAGCACAGACAGTTAGGGGGAGCATAGTCAGTCAAATAAAAGAAGTAGCTCATTTCAGAATGTCAGTGGAAGTCAAGGAAGAGGAAACACTAGAATCTTTAGTAGAAGTGGTGGATAACAAAGCTCTTTTAGTACTCCGTTTATTGGGAACAATAAAGGACCAGGTTATGAAGATGGTGGTTATGAGTCTTATGAAGCCTATCAGACATGTGGAAAACGACATAAGGGAGAGTTTTGGAGACTCAATAGAATCACGTGCTTTGGGTGAAGATAGATGGGCCACTACAAAAATGAGTGTCCATTAGCAAATAAGGCAACAAATTGGGTCGTCAGAATACAGGAAGAGGCAGGGTTGGGGCAAACCCTGTCAGAGCTGGAAGAGGTCGGGGAAATGGTTCAAATTCAAGATTGCTTACTGCTAATACTACAATCACTAAAGGGCAACTACAAACACGAGTTTATGCTATAACTCGAGATGAGGCAACCGCTGTATTGAACCTTGTTTTGATGAAACAACTAATTTCATTTGAGCGTATTCTTGCAAATATTAATATACATATATGTACTTAATTAATGTTATATATTTTTGTTTATATCTAGTCTTCTTTATTATTATATAATTTTTATACTCTTTGGATAGTTTGTTTAAAAGTATAAATAATGTATAATATATTTTTATGAAAATCAATTAAAACTAGAATTAATATTTTATAACTGTGCAATATGTCATACATCTTAATTTAAGCAAGGTATAAATAAGCATACAATAATTCCACATAACCCTTATCAGCATATTAATATTTTATTATATATTTTATAAGGGGTTATAAATCTGTGTTGGTCAAATGCATTAATCACAAGTAAAAATATTTTATGCGTAAGCTAAAGTAATGCATGTATTTTGCATTTATATGTTTGTATTAATAATTTATGCATATCAAATCTATGTAAGTGTGAAAATTATTTTTATGGATTACATGTCAAGCATAATATATGTATATATGTATTTATATTATTACATTCATAAAATATACATATATGTATTACAAATCACAAAATCCAAAAAAATAAAAATTAAAGGAGATTTTAGCACATCTAGAAGAATTGATGATAAAGTTGCAATGACAACTTTTCAAACCTCCAACGGCCATATTCCAACGGCTATATTTCAACGGCTATATTTTTGCCTATATATACACATCATTCATTCAAAAATCAAGTGAGTGGAAAATGAGAGAAAATCAATAGATATGGATGAATGAAAGAAGTAGAAGAAAGAAGATGCGAAAATAATATCATTCAAGTTTGAGCTACTCGGAGAATATTTTTACAACGAATATACAATGAGAGAAATATCCACTCTTTCACAAAAACAAAATTCATAAAGCTTTCAAATTGTAAAAATACACTATTCATCCCCCATCTAGTGTGTTTCTAGCATATTAGGGACCAACAATTAGTATCAGAGCTTAACTCTCGGCCTACAGAATTAACATTCTGAGAGTGATCTTTTTACAGCTGGTATCTAAAATATAATTTCATGTTCAAATATGTTTTTATGTCCTAAACTTTTTAGTCTCTCTGACAGAGAAAATCAATTTTGAAACGCTAGAAAAAAAAATTTACACATCTCTTTTTTTAAACATATTTTATTTTTTCTTATAAAAACCTTAATTTTTTTAAAAAAATTACTCCCTCCATTTCTATATATAAGTCATTTTAGTTTTTTTTTTAATTTTTTCCTTTTTATATGTCACTTTAGATTTTCTATACATTTTTGACATTCTTTTCTCAAGTTTGCCCTTGATATTAATGAAGAGAATATCACATAATAAAGCTTAATAATTAATAAGAAAGAGAATTTTATTAGGGATAAACTAGTTATTTTAATCATTTAATTAATTTTTCATTGGTTTTTGTGAACAACCTTAAAAAATGATTTATAAAAAGGAATGGAGGAAGTATATTTTTCAAAAATTGCTTTTTACTTCAAATCTTTAAAGTTGTTATTGGACTAAATTCTCTAACATGTCCTTGGGGTTCTGGTTCTTTACTTTAGAAGCTTTCTGGGCTAAAACACTTAACTCTCTCCGATCCAAGATAACAAGACCCATTTAATTCACCAAAATACACCGTTTCAAAAAGATAGCCAATTCTTACCTTCTTTCTCATTGTTGAACCTCTTCCTCCATGTATTCAACAATTTCACTGCTTCTCCAAAATCATCCTCTTGCAACATTAAGAAGGAGAAGACCTACGGTGCTTACCGCCCCCTCCTCACCTGCTACTCTCATTTTATTCAGAATGCTTTCTCTTATCTAATGAAGATGAGCTCCATCTTTGGGATCCTACTGCCGGCATCTCAGTGATTACTCGATATTGAAGAGGATGTGTTGTCTCAAAACATAAAGGAAATCAGACCTCTCAGTTCAAATGGCACTCTATCTTTGGGTGCTGAACAAAAGAGAGCCAAACATGATGAATTCATCTCTGAATCGGTTCCTAAGACATGTCAAAAAGAAATATATTCAACCAATCTCAGGTGCTTTCATTCCTTTTAAATTATGTTTTAGTTTGAAGCCCTCTTGGTTTGACATTCTATTTTCAATCACTGTTGAAACCAACGGACCTCTGCTGACTCATCCCTCTTTTTCACTGTACACATTAAAAGAATTTATCTATTTGCCTTTTACTGCTCTAACACCCGTCTCTACAGTCTTTTTCTTTTTTGCTCTGTGTTCTGTTACTGGTACTTGCTCTTTTGTTTACCATTCATTACTACTAGTGCTTATCATATATAACTTTGTGCTTCTATTTGAATTGCTTCCTGTCATAGTTTATGCCATTATGCCTATATATTGCTATGGCAAAAAGTCATTTAGTCTGTTGTTTAATACTCATCTATAACCGGTTATGTTTTACAAAAGCATACTGTTTCATATTATGTATACTGGGTTCATCATATATCTCTTACTTCTAATTGTTGGCATGATAAACTGTTAATGCTCGAATGTGGTTTACTATCTCATTCACACAGTTTATGTTTCAAGTTTAACTTTATAGCGTGTATCTTATTTTGTGTTATCTATCTACCAAGCAGTATTAATTGATGTTCCATACACTTGCAAGTCTATATAAATTCTGTTTGGTTCATTAGTTCAAGCTTGTTGTGGTACATTGCTACTCTAGTTGCCAAATCCATTGAAATTTCTGAGTATTGCAACTATGACACCTTGTTGTCTGTTCATCTATTATAGCCTATGTGATCATATTATAGATCTTTACATTTTAAGTTATTATGTTGTTATGCTCTTCACATAGTTCTTTCAAATGCCATTAAGTAGTCATGCTAATCATGCATACTGTATCAGCCTACTTTTTATGTTTTGTTTTTAATCATGCATCATAATGTGTTATTACTTCTGAACTTTCTCCTATGAGCTAAACTCGGTCAATTTCTTTGATATTTCTCTTTATTTGATCGCGCATTACACAAGATATATACATCTGTACTTTCTATATGATGTTATGCCATTTATGATCTTTGCTTAATAAGAAGTTTAAGCATAAATAAGCTTCACTGGTGCTTTGAGGAATTAAAACCACTTAATTGCTGCCTACTCTGATTTCCTCATGTCATCAGTTGATTAATACTCATTTATTCCTCTAGAAACATGTATTACTATTGGTAACATTACTTGGATAGGCTGCTGACAATTTATGAGATTTGATTTTGCATTGATTTGATCTGATATACTGCTATGTTTGTCCGCTGAATACCAAACTACCTGATGTCAGACATGAAAACTGTTAAATCTAAAATTATATAGATTTAGCTATTCTGTTGAAATATGTGATTTTCAGCTCATGTCCTCTTGTGCTCAAAGCTCACATCTAATCTGTCAAGAAGCTGTAAATTCCACACTAGTTGATGCTATTAATGATACATGCTTTTGTCCAAATTAATCAGTGAGTCTGATTGATTAACGTTACTAATTAACTGTCCAGATCTTATACAAACCTCAGCTTCTATCATTGATATGCTTTCTTTAATGTTTTTGCACTACTAATGACAAATTGATGCTATGAAATTCTTTCTATCTGCTGCAACTGGTTCTGCTATTCTTTTGCATCAACTCTGTCAAATTGCTCCACTAATTCTGAACTACCTATGTACAATTCTTGGCTACTGCTAGATATATCAGACTTTGACATTATTTGATTTATCATATTATGTTGTTATATGAAAAGTTAAGTATGTCAAATAGTGTTGAGCATCATAAAGGTCTACTATGACGACAAGTGGTAATTAGCTCATAAAAGTTGTAAGTTCTCCTACCTGAAATATTCTATTGTGTTAGACTACTTATATGTCCACATTACTCAAGGATGTGCCTGCTATTAATCTATCTGTGCCTGATACGTGTTCCTCCATACATACATAAGCTGCTGGATAGGTACCTTTTGCTGTTAGTTAGCTGTACTACATTTTTTTTTTTGCTACAGTAAGATATGCAAGCTGTTACACTAGTTTAGCTATTTTACTGCTGGATAAATGCCATTGACAATATCTCTACATATGTTTATGTGCTAGTACTCTTATTATCTAATAAGGCCACAAGTGAGCTCAGTCACTTGATGTTCATATGCTGATTGTGCTGGTAAGTATTCAGCTCACCACATATTACAGTTCTCGATTAAAATCTTTTGTATATACTGTGACTGTTTGCTGCCCTAAAAAGCTACTGTTATGCTTTGATTATATATACTGGTTCATTGGTTGATTAAGCATATGCATAATTTTTTAAAACCTGTTATACCTTTCTGTCTATTGATAAGATAGAATGCTGATGATTAGCTCATCTCCCTTGCTCAATATCCGAATTATAAGGATGATAAGCATTTACATTTGTAGGCAAAGTAATATCATATTTCATAATTGAAGTTGCTGAAATATGTGTTTTGATAGTATACGGTAATGAGTGTTCTTAAATTAAGATAATATATGATTTATATTTTTCAGCCACATTAAAACTTGAGCTATAGTAGAACTGTCCAGCTGTATATCTGTTCATAACCATATGACTTTTTATGCAAAGAACAGATACTACATGGCCTGAATTTGCTATGGCTAGTGTTTATGGCTAGTGTTGTCATTATGACTCTAAGTATTTGCTATGGCTAGTGTTTATGGCTAGTGTTGCTATGGCTAATTCTACCTTATCATTATGACTTTATGTATGAACTTTTATGGCTAGTGTTGTCATATACTACTGCATACCTAGGTTTATATGGCCTAAATTTGAGAACTGTTATGGTGTTGTAGTCACAAGGCTTACGTATGGAGTATGCTATTCAGTTAAACTACTTATTGAAATGAGAGGCTTATATACGGTTACATATGCTGTCAAATTAAACTGATATCTACATCTCATTCTAATATGATCTGAATCAGCCCTGTAAAACTGCTCCTGATTTTGCTATAAATGGTTTTTAGAGTGCTCATATAACTTGAGTCTAAATTTGAAACTCTACTGACTCATACATTTTTGTGCACACTCTTTCTTCACTACTGCTATTCAAGCTAGTTGATTTTACTTGTGCTAACTGCTATATGCTAATAAAAGCTGTTGAAGTTGCCCTATTATGCTAAATATTTTCTACAGCTCTTATTAAGGCATTGATGCTCTCATTAATTGCTCTATGTAGTGTAGTTACTAACACAAACACATGAGCTCTACTTATCAATGCACTAAATCATTGCTATTAAGTAATTTAGCTACTGCTTGTCATAAGTCTTTGATGTTTTACTGGTTTACCCTTCTGAGATTAAAGCTATGATAGTATTTCTGCATAATACTACCGCCAGACTTGTAAGTTCTCTAATCCATTGTTCATTTCTCTTCATATGCTGTTGCGGAGTAACTACTTTGACAAACAGGCATTGCTAAGTTTTAAAAATCACATAAACACTTGTTGTCAATACCTCTTCTTTGCTTAGTTCATAATAAGAATTTTCATGTCATACATATTCAAGCCTTAAGAAAGGAGTTATTCAGATCTATGCTTCAAACATTATATAAATCATGATCTTTAAAGATATATGGGATTATTTATTCCGTTGTGAATTCATAATGCCCACAGGCTGTTACTCCATGTGAGCTCATGCCATTCAACACACATACTCTTACACTAATATTAGTCTTGTGTGTCTGCTTGATATATGCTGCTACTCACCATAAAATATATGACTCAAGGCTCTGTCTAGCTGCTGAACATTTTTATATTGGTTAATATCTACTCAGCTGCTAATCTAAACCATTTTTATGAGGCTTATTATTTATCTGAATACGCTACCAAGTATCTCTGATAGTATCATACTCCCGGTTAAGAAGGATCCTATGGTATTGACTCGTATGCTTTAGTTCATCCTTATACAAGCTTTCATGAATGCTAGCTTTGTAACACCTCACTTTTTCTTATTTAATTTCTACACTTAATTCAATTCAAAATCATCCCTTAGATGATTTAATTTCAGCTTTGTTGCAAGTAAATGCATACATAGCCTAATGGTTAAGATGCTCATTCCTTATCTCTTTGCCCCGGGTTCGAACCTCCCAAATGACACATTTTCTTTATTTTATTTTATTTTGTGTTGGTCATCTTTCCCTCTCAAACAAGTCAACTAGTCATAATGCACATTAAATGACTTGATTTCTTTCCTTTCCGGCCAAAACGGATTTGGTAAGTTTCCAAATCTCCAATCAATCATCATTATGGCATTAAATTGGTATTTATTTCCCCCGTTCCCTTTTAATTGGCCGATTTTCCCCTTCTTTCCCTCTCTCTTCTTCTTTCTCCATTTTGTTTATCCTTTTCGAAAACTCCCA
>CAOJCR012768208.1:0-10589 GCA_948330485.1 Euphorbia neoarborescens | reverse complement strand
AACTATTAGTTGTAGTGTTTGCTTTTGACAAGTTTAGATCATATCTTGTGTTGTCTAAAGTAATCATTTACACTGATCATGCTGCTTTGAGGTACTTGTTGTCAAAACAAGATGCAAAACCAAGACTAATCTGGTGGATACTGCTTGTATAAGAGTTCGAAGTAGAGATCAAAGATAAGAAGGGAGTGGAAAACGTGGTGGCCGACCACTTGTCGCGATTACCAACGAAAAATAGAGAATCAGAAGATGAGTTCGACATTCGAGATACCTTTCCAGATGAGAATCTTTGTATGGTAAATTCGAGTCCTTGGTTTGCGAATATTGCAAACTATAAAGTAGGTAACACTTTAACCCCTGATTTAACATATTTTCAGCGTAGAAAATTTTTGAATGATGTTAGGGATTATTTTTGGGATAATCCATTCTTATTTAAATTATGTGCTGATAACATAGTTAGGAGGTGTCTACCTGAGTCTAAAATACCATCTATGATTAGAATGTGCCATGCGGGAGGCATTTTGGACCCGATCGAACAATAGGGAAAATATTAACTAGTGGGTTCTATTGGCCAACCATGAAATCAGATGTTAAAAGCTATATTAAAACCTGTGACACTTGTCAACGAATGGGGAATATCTCCAAAAAGAATGAAATGCGTTAACAAGGCATCTTAATATGTGAATTATTTGATGTTTGGGGTATTGATTTCATGGGGCCGTTCGCAATGTCTTCTAACAACCAATACATTTTAGTTGCAGTTGATTACGTGTCAAAATGGGTTAAGGCGTTGGCGTTACCTACCTATGATAGTAAGGCAGTACTTAATTTTCTTAAAAAGAATATCCTTACACGCTTCGGGACTCCTAAAGCTATTATAAGCGACGGGGGATCGCACTTTTGTAACAAATCATTTGATACATTGTTGCATAGGTACGGCGTCACCCATAAGGTAGCTACGCCCTATCACCCTTAAACTAGTGGGAAAATTGAGGTAACAAATAGGGAGATTAAACGAATCTTAGAAAAAACGGCCAATACATCCCGAAAAGATTGGAGTCTAAAATTAGATGATGGATTATGGGCCTATAGGATCGCCTACAAAACCCCTATAGGAATGTTCCTATACCGTCTTGTTTTTGGTAAGGCATTGCATTTACCTGTGGAATTAGAACATAAGGCATTTTGGGCTTTAAAATTTCTGAATTTTGATAATGAGGCTGCAGGTGGTCTTCGACATAGGCGTTGAATGAGTTGGACAAACTTCATCTTAGCTCATATGAGAATGCACAAATATATAAGGAGAAGACAAAGAAATGGCATGATCAATGCATTGTGGAGAAAAACTTTAACCCCGGAGATTCTATTTTGTTGTTTAATTCTAGGTTGAAGCTTTTTCCAGGAAAATTAAGAAGCCATTGGACGGGTCCATTTCAAGTCCTTAAAGTTTACCCATCTGAAATGGTAGAGATCAAGACACCGGAGGGGATCAAAAAGGTGAATGGACATCGATTGAAGCACTACTTCTATGGAGTTAAGGTCGGAGAAAAGGAGGTAATTTACCTTCAAGATGCATGAAATCAAGGAAAGTCGAGTTGTTCCGACTATAAACACAGCATGTGGTATTCTATATATTTTTGTGTTTCTATTTTTATGTTTATTTTCATTTTTACGCATTTTGTTTAATGTTTTTGACGTCTTTTAGAATGAGTTTTTGGGTCACAAATATGCATGATGTAATGTGACAAGGAGAAAGCAAGAAAATTTTACAAGGCCTAGGTGAGAAAAAACAACACGCCGTGCTACCTTATGGCATGTCGTGCCAGGATAAATGACACGTCGTGCTAAGGTCCCACGCCGACGTGCTGACCTACTGGAAATTTAATAAGTTTTGCGATAACATGCGGCACGCCATTCCAAGTGACAACACGTTGTGCGGACCACTAATTTATCGAAAGAAATTTTTAAAGAATCGACACGCCGTGCCAAGCCATACCGCACGCTGCGCAGTGTGATAACGGTAAAAAAAAGTTGAAAACTAAAATATTAGAATCCCTAATTTCACTTTTACTTTTCCTCTGCTTCCTCCCTTCGACAGTTCTCTCTCGCGCCCTTTTCTTCTCCCTTACGTGTCTTCTCTCACTCTATCTTCTCTCTCTCTCTCACCTTTTCCATCATTCTCCTTCTCTTTTTCTTCTCCATTTGTTGAGTTCAGTTAGGGTTTAATTTGGGGATTTTTTATCTTTCGGTTTGACCTAATTTCTGCAAAGATGCCAAGGTACACTCATTTTCTTATTCTTCTTCTAATCAATTGCTTTGTTTGTCTTCAATCATGCTTCTCTAACACAATGGGGGTATGTATGCGGGTATGTATGATTTCTCTATTTTTGCGATACCTAGAAGTTATTGCCTATGGGAATGTTGTTCGTTTATTATGTAATTTTATGTATTTTGTTAGTTAGTTGAGAGGAAGATGATTTGTTAGGGTATTAGTTTGTGCATTAGTTGAGTCACCGATGGTTTGTTTGAAGAACAGGGTGTAAATGTTAAGTTATTCAGTTTTGGGTATTTAATTAATTGGTGTATGTTTTGATTAAGGCTGTTGTTTTTCTTTTATGCTGCTGATTTGTCTTTCTTAATGATGTTTTTTTTATTTTTCAGTGTCTTTTAGTTGATTAGTTTCGTCTGAAAATGCTGCTGATTTTTGATTTCGTTCAAGTTTTGAATGTTCTGAAAGTTGTGATTAGTTCTGAGAATTGAAGCATGTATAAGTTCTGAGTTTTGATAGGACTGAACTCTTCTTAGTTCTACGGCTGATATTGATTTGATTTGCTTGCTATTGAAAGTAATACCATGTTTAAAATCTTATTTGACTGCTTGAGTGCTTGAGTAACAGGCTGATTTTTTTTATACAGGCTGACATCTGAACATGTTGAGATTGGATGATGAGAGCTGAAGTTGTTCTTATATTTGTGTGGTTTTCTTATTTGATTTACTAACTAATATTGTTTGCTACATGATGAATATTCTCGGAATTAGTTTAGCAATTGCCTAAATGCTTTCTTAGTTTGCTTTCTTATTTTGATTATGGCATGTTGATTGAACTCTGATGATTCTATTAATGAGGCCACATCATGTTCTGAGGTTCACAAATTCCAACAATTGGATTGCTTTTCTACTCTGATTGCCTAAACTTATACGTGTTGGCTAAGATTTTCTGTATGCATGGATTGGTTGTTCGTTTTATTCTCAGCTTTAAGAATTGGAGTGTTGTTCACCTTGTTTGCTTTGATCACTTATGAATTGGTTACTTGTGTTCAATAGCATATATGCATTGTCTCTAATCTGTTAAACTTGCAGGAAGACGACAGCTAACAAGAGACATAGGGCCTCTACCTCAGCAGCCCCTGATGGAGATCTGCCTGATATAGCCCAGCAGGGATTGCCTTGGGAGTAGCAGATGGCTCCCCTCACACCGCTCTCTCGGCACTTCAGGTGCCCATTTCCTCTTGTTACAGAGGATGCAGGTGAGAAGTATCAGTCAATTTTTCCTTTAGAGTGTTATCAGTTCTAGTATTTTGGTGCTGATTGGCTTAAGGAGTGTGAGTATAGAGAGGCCATTGGGGCCAAGTTTGATATGCTGGAGTGGACCGCTTTTGTTAGTTCACGGACCCCTATGTATAGGGAGCTTATTATGGAGTTCTATACTACTTTCCATACGATCACCGATCGTATGGATAGGGAAAAAAGTATAGGATTTCATCTACTTGGAACCGAGTACAAGATGAGAGCTTATATGGTCAGGGCCGTGTTAGATATTCCAGGAGATGTCTATACATGGCCCGTTGATACTAGTGTTCAGGATGCATAGGAAGATGCTCGGTCGGGGTCCCTTTATGCCTAGTAACATGAAGGCATCTTGTTTGAGGGACCCAGTTTTATTTTACATTTATAAATTCATCACATTTAATTTTTCTGGTAAGCCTGAAGCTAATAAAATCAATGAAAATGAACTTATGGTTTTGCTTAGAGTTAGGGATGACATTAGGCCCCATATGGGGAAATTTGTGCTTAATGCTTTTATTACTAGAGGCCATAGAGTATAGGGAGAGCTAGGGTTAGGACCCATTATCATTAGGATAGCACACTATGTGTGAACTCCTAGATGTACTGACAGGAAGGTTGCTATATATAGCAAACCAATCCGCCCTGAGACTTTAGAGTTTGTAGCACTCGGACCTGAGCCAGAGCCAGTACCAATGACAGTTCAAGCTCCAACACTAGTGCCACACTTTGAGGAGGATGTTGGGGAGGAGCACGCATCAGCGATGGATCATAGAGAGCCGTCAGCATATATAACCAGCCAGTTGGAGAGGCTGTTCACAACTCTCCATGATATGGATAGACGACAGACGCAGTTTCAGACTGAAATCAGAGACACGATCACTCGTATGGATGGGAGGATAGCAAGGGTCGAGGATTGCCAGTCTTACTACTTTAGCCAGCAGGGATAGCCATACCCATACCCTCCGCCGCCGCCACCAGGAGCTTCCAATTTATGAGTTGTCCCTTTTTCTCTCTACACTTAGGCCTTACTCCTTTGCACTTTCGGGAGTAAGTGCATTATGAGTGTGGGGTGGGAAAAGGGAATTTCTCCCTTTTATTTACTCTCTGCATTTAGTTAGGTGGAATCAGTAGTGTAGGCCTGGATATGCATGCTAGTGTTTGTTTACCTTCTTGTTTGTTGAAGTGATTGAATTTGTTTTGATATGAGTGGATTCCCTAGGTTTTGTTGACTTGCTAGTTTAGTTTTTATTTTTAGTTTGGTTTTGATTTTAGTATGTTTGTTTTGCGTTTTCATGTGTGATTGTTGTGGTAAATGCTGAATAAATGATGAAATATTCTATTATAGGGACTTCATAAGTATCTAGCTATCCCCGAATTTGGACTTCGTTGTTTGTTTTCAAAGTGGATAACTTGAAATTCTGACTAAATATACTAGGAATTAGCCGGTTTTTTTCTGTTAGCCAAGTCTGAACAATGACTTTGCATGACACCAATAAGGTTAATAATTTGTAGTGGTTCGATCATTTATTGTTGTTCCCATGCTTGAATCAAGATGCTGATTAGGAACAATGATAGGGTAAACGCAACTACAAACACAAATAACTCTCTTTTGTACATTAAATGTGAGGATCTTGAGCCTAGAACCACTTCAGTAAGGTTCTATTTTTTTTAGAGTCAGTCAAACATTGAATGCTAGATCATAGAACTCGGTGTAGTCTTGCACTTGACAAAAGTAGATCTTAGTATGTGGAGACCCTCAGGATTTGTACACGTTCACACACGCATTTTACATTTCTTTCCACTTACACTTTTTGAACCCAACGCACTAACCAACCCTTAAAACCCCTATTTGAGCTTGAGCATGTTCTTCTAAAAGCCACAATACAAGGCATAAGCCTTAAATTTACAAGCTAAATACCTATCACCTTGATTCCCCTTCTACCCATCCTCTGTTTTATATTATGCTGAAAATGATTCCATACATTAACTCTAGCTTTCTGGGTAGTCATTAACAAATTCCAAAAGAACTGCTCACTTTATATAAAAATAATAATAAATAAAAAATAAAAAATAATAAAAAAATAAAAAAATAAAATAAAATAAAATGATATATATATATATATATATATATATATATATATATTCAGTGTTTCCACAAGCAACTAGTTCAGTTTCTATTTCTGGGATGGGTTCCAAATAATGAATACACTTGCTTTTCGGGGTGCTAAATACTAAGTTGATTAACTCTTTTCCTCGAATGATCAAGGAACTTCAATTCTCAGTGTGTTTTTCTCTGTTTCATATATGATTCATAATTCTCCAGTTCTTTTTCTCTGAATCTTTCTGATGTTTTATGAATAAAGTGTGGGGTGGGGTTCCAACTATATGATTCATGAAATTCTTTTTCTAGGGTATCATTGTTTACTTCATGAGCTTGTTTCAAAAGGTTTTAATGGAACTGCATTCCTTGTTGTTTCTCCGTGTAATCTTTTTTGATTCAGGTTTTTCTCTATCCTTAAGCCTAGATTATTCTTGTCTGTTAATGTATATACTTGTGATGTTCTTCCCCTTCTGGTGTTTCTTTTCCCCCACATTGTTCCAATAAAGTTTCTTGTGTTTGTTATTCCGAAAGTGATGTAGTTTCAATTATATTTCTTATTCCCATAATTAGCTAGCCTTATTTTCAGTATGATTAAAGGAGTTGTAGACCTAAAAGACTTCCGCCATACCTTACCCTAACCTCAGAACATTACAAGCCCACAGGTTCTCTTATTTTGCTCCTTATTGTCAATGGCTGCACTGAGATTGCCATTAGTTCTCTATGTGATGCATTCTTTGCTTTGATTGAGTGTGTTTTATTCTTACCATGACAATTATGAGCGTATTGAGTGACATCTGTGAGGAGAATTAAACTAGTTGTATAAACTCTCGCCATTCCCTTCGTCTGATTAGTTTAAGCATGTGGAACAGCAGTACTTATGTTTGTTCTCTGTAGACGGTTATTGTTATTGTGTGAATTGCTTTTACATGTTCGAGATTGGTGAACTAATATAGTTAAATCCTAGTTGGGTTTTCAGGCGAAAACTACTTGCTTAGTTCTGAGTTTTGATTTGTTTGCTTAAGGACAAGCAAAGTTCTAAGTGTGGGGTAGTTGATAAGGTCAGTTTCGACCTTATATTTTAGGCAGTATAGAACCCTATTTATGAATGATTTGACTGATATTCGGCATTTATGTGTGTGTTTTATGCAATTTTTTTTATTCTGTGTGCTTTGGATTTTCTATATAGTTTGGTGATTTTATCTGTGTTTTGTTTATTTTCTATTTTTGTTTTGGTCCAAGGTCACTGAGACCGAGGACTTGTATAATTTGACTCGTTTCGTGAGCTAATCAGTGTAGGGAATGAGATCCAAGACAGGATATTGAAAGAAACGAGTGGTTAAAGTCAGACTTTAGAAGAGAAAAGTTCAGATCTTTGGACCAGTTTTTGAGGCAGTTGGAGGTAGGTTTCGGAGTGTGCATTCAAAGGAAAAATAAAGTTCATGGTACAAGCTTTCCAACGGGTCCAAGATCACAAAAATCGGAGTCCGTACGCAAAATATATGAAGATTTGAAGTTGGCTAAATGAAAAGAGGCATTGGCGTGGCGTGCTGCAACTCAGCGTGCTATCCCCTTTAGCGCGGCGTGCCATAGTGTTACAGAGTTCTGTACGAAGAAAGCCAATACCACATGCTTTGCCACCTAACCACACGGCGTGCCATCTTGCGATAGAGAACGACTCGCCAGTGTCTCGCATACCAGCATAGTGTCCCAAGGTTTTTTCTAAATGGCACGACGTGCCAGCCATGACTGCTCGATGTGTGGTGGAATTTTCCAGCTTTACGATTTTATTTTAATTCCGTTTCTTTTGTAAACCTATATAAGGGACCTTTAGATTGTTTTTAGGGTTTTTATCTCTCATTCAACTCTTGTACCAAACAACTTGACGAAGTTTTAGGGTTTATATTGGATTTCAATTTCTGCAAAAAAAAGGTTGATATGCAAGTTATACACCGAATCTTCCCCGTTTGCGATTCGCGATTCTTAATTGAAGTTCGGCATTTTTATAGCGGTTCACCTTCAGCGATTTCACACCGTTAAGATCCGGTTGAATTGATTAGGGCATAAGTTTATCTTTTCTCTATTCTTTTTGATTTGACATGAGCTTGCAACTTATTATTCGTTGATTGATTTCATTATATCTTTCCATCTCAATTTTGTTTAAGTTAAGGTTTTGATTTGCACGTATATTTTTATTTACTTGTATGTTTGATATTGCGACAAACTAGTCTTACAAAGTACGAATTTAACAAAATTCATATCTGTAACCCTACCTAGATTAAAAACTAGGAAACCATTGGAATTGACAACTCCGTAGAATATACGGGTTCCTATTTTCTGATTTCTAGAGCTAGACCACCTCTAAACAAGGAAGAACGGCTAGGCAGCGTAATCGGACCTAGAGTCGCTAGTTTAAATTATTTTATATTTAGGGTTCAATAATTATTACATGTTGGACCTAGTTTGACTTAATTGAGCCATCCCCATTTATTTTCATGGATCGGACTCGCCGCCTTTATTGTGATTTTGCTTACGTTATAAATAAAGATTGAGTGAAGATCACGGTTAATTTAGGTTTAATTTTATTGCAATTAATTTTCATTTTTTTACCAATTTATTTGTTCGCTCAAACAAGTTATAAATCCTAGTAATTTGGTGCTTGTAGAGACTTTCCTTGTGGGATCGATACCTGTACTTAACCAGGATTATTACTTGACAGCGACAGGGTACACTGCCCTTTAGTGAGCGGTTTGGTAAGTAGTTTTCAACTACTGCCAAACGCGTGTAAAGCTACTGCCTTCTCTTGTGTTCCTCTTGATTGAAGAAACACCCATTCAATCCATTTGTCTAAATCGCATAAATGGACTGGCCACCCTTTTGGGAACAGCTCTGCCCATATATTGTCACAAGACGGTAGGCTACCAAGGCATGTTAAGCTAATTCTGAGGTTTCCAAACACAATGGGCACTGGTCATCATTCATAATCAGCTTAATCCATAGTCATTGCTTTATTGGTATTATTTTCACACCCACTTTCCAAAGAACTTTTTTCATGTGGGCTGGTATATTCAGGTCCCATATACATATCCAAGCATCAGAAGAGAAATTGGTTTACGGCTGCACATAGGACTGTTCTGCAGCAGCCGGTAATACGCACTTTTTACCTAAACCTCTCCATTCGTCTCAAATCTCCAATATGCTCTGTCTCTGTGCCTCTGCCATGAGAATGGGAGTCGGTGAATGTGTTTCCTCTCCTGGTTTGAAAACAACATCTGCAACTACTCCTCATCCTATCCATTCTTCCTTTCGTTGAATAATAGGCTGATTTTTGCTTCCTCAAAGCCTAGAAAGGCTACAGACTGAATAACCGGTCATTGATTATCTGGTACCCAGTTGTCACCCCATACCGAGATCTTCTGCCCGTCACCCACCCTACAGCCTATGCCAACTTAATCATCTCTGGTACAGCCTATAAACTACTCCATATATAGCTTGAGGTTTGGTTAACTCTTGCATCCAAGAAATTCCCATGTGGATAATACCATGCCTTAAAAAATCGACTTAAATAGGACTTCGATTCAGTTATTAATCACCAAGCCTGCCTAGATAACATTGCCAAGTTAAATTGCTTGAGTGACAGGAACCCCAATCCTCCATCATTCTTGGGTTGACAAAGCCTTTCATACCTCAACCAGTGGACTATTGAACCCACCAGAACTTTGAAACTAATAATTCCAATATACTTATTACACAATTCGGAAGAAGAAAAACACTCATTATATAAGCAGGCAAAGCCTGAGCTACTGATTTGAGTAAAACTTCCTGTCCGCTTTGTGAAAGGCCCTTCCGTTTCCAGCTTTGAATCTTCTTACCCCCTTTGTCAATAATAAAATCGAATGCCTGACTTTTTGGTCTCCCAATACAAGAAGTTAGGCCAAGATAATACCCGTGGTCCTTAACTATTCGAACACCCAGCCTAAGAGCAATGGACTCTCCTATATCTTGACTGACATTCTGAGTGAATAGAATTGATGATTTGTTGAAATTTATGATCTGGCCTAAGGCATGAGTATATCCTTGGAAACATAGGATTAACACTTCCGCTTTATTATCCATAGACCTAAAGAAGAATGGGCTATCGTCTGCAAACAATAAATGGGAGATGTTTGGAGCACCTAGCGCAACACAACATCCGTGCAACATGCCATCGTCAATTCTTTTCTGAATAAGTGCAGTGAGACCTTCCGTGCATACCAGAAATAAATATGGAGATAACGGATCACCTTGACTTTATTCCCCTTTGTGGAAAAAAGGCTGAAAAACTGCCAACAGATGCGTAATTGTATAAGAGACAGTATTGACATAAAGCATTATGAGTTTTACAGCTCCTGCGGGAAACCCCTAGCATTTAGCATGACCTGAAGAAAAGCCCATTCCACCCTATCATAAGCTTTTAACATCTCTATCTTTAGTGGACCATAGCCTTTCTTTTCCAGTCGTCTTGTTTTCATGGAATGACCTATCTTAAAACCAATTAAAATATTGTTAGTGATGTACCTCCCAGGAATAAAAGCACTCTGGGCTTTCGAGAAAACAGAATCTAATACACCTTTGATTTTATTAGCAATTATTTTTTAAATGATCTTCAACAGTACATTACATAAAGAAATAGGTCTCAAATCCGTAATCTTCTCTAGATTCCTAACCATTGGGATCAAAACAATATTAGTGACATCAAGAGCGATAGGAATGGATTTATTGTGTAAACAATCCAGGAAACAATTTATGATGTCTGGACCTATAATATCCTAGAACTTTTGATAGAACCCCGGGTTAAACCCGTCAGGCCCTGGAGCCTTATCTGGATTCATTTGGAACAAAGCAATTTTGATATCATCTGCTTCATAAGGTAGAAGTAAATCTGATT
>CAOJCR012767706.1:0-10457 GCA_948330485.1 Euphorbia neoarborescens | reverse complement strand
TTTTTTACTCTCTCAAAACCCTAAATCCTCTCTCTTTGTCATCATGGTTAAACACAAAATCAATCAAACCCCTAATGACCTTGTTCTCCCAAGATCAAGGCGTCCTTACCCAAATATCCGCTCTTGTTCTGTTCTTAAACCAGAACATTTAAGTATTCTTATGTTTCCACCACTGAACCCTTTAGAACATGGATTCGCCAGCAACAATGGCAATCTTTCTTCAATATTCAATCCTCTGCTTAAAAGGATCTCATACTCGAGTTCTATGGGAACATGTTGAGAGACAATATCCAACTAGATTGCTTTCACACCTTGGTTAATGGTACCAATATAACCATCACTCCAAATGTACTGGCTAACATATTGGATACTGAAGACAACAGCACTACTCTCAGAAAGGTAGGAGATGAGAAGAAAATTGAGCAATTTGACTCAAACTATTTAGCGCCAGAAGGAATGACTGGTGAGATTATTGAAACTCACTTACCTAAGGATACGAGGTTGGCACACTTCCTCACAGCTCAGTACATTGCTTCAAAGAGGTTCAGTAAAAACTCAATATCCCGCTTCGAACTTTGCATCATTTGGCATCTTCTGGAGAGCAGACCTCTAAACCTCATTGTCCTGATCATCGATCAGATGATTCAGCCAAAATACTTCCTTCCTTATACATGCTTAATCACTAAAATCCTCCTCTTCTTTGGTATTAAACCCACTGATGAGATGGTGCCACTGACCAACTCAATTATTGATGATAAAATACTGTGCACTCTTGAGTTTGACAAACCATATATGCCAAAGGCAAGAGATCCAAAGGAAAAGGACACCAAGGATACTGAGAAACAAGATACTGAGAAGAAGGAACTGGCCAAAGAGAAGTCTGAGAAGAAGCATTCTAAGAAGACTGAAAAGTCTGAGAAAGTGTCTGAGAAGAAGGATGACAGAGATACTCCTCCTGCTAAAGTTCAGAAGAAGGATGAGAAAACTGACAAGGCTAAGGGAATCACCTTCAAGGTTCCCACTATAAATAAGAAGAAAGTTGATACTGTAAGCACGCTCCTTGTTGATGAAGAAGACTCATCTGGTACTGACACAGATGATGATAAAGCTATAAATGCTCTTCTATTGCGGATGGAAAAACATGCTGAACACGCCTCTAGTCAATCATCTCTGCCACCACTTCACCAAGCTCCCATTGATCAATTCTTCAAACCTGGTCCGGTCTTTCCGACTGAGACTGGTCTGTCAGACACTCCAACTCCATCTGCTCCCATTCTTGCCATTCAGAAGGCTATTCCTCTAGGCACTAAAATTATAGATATAGAGGATCATCACATGGAAGATGCTACCGATTATCAAGCTCAGAATGAGGATGCCAAAAATTCTGAGAATGAAGGTGATAAACAGGCTCAGGACATGGCTGTAGAGAACTCTACTGATCTGCCCTCTCCTCCTACTCCTGCTAAAGAGAGTACTGAACAAGTAACTATGCCCCAATCTACATCTGGGCATGAGGTTCCATCCCTTACCTTAAGTTAAGTTCTACCCATTTCCTCTTCAGTACCCTTCACATCATCCCTTCCTCCTTCTCCTACCCATGAAGGTATTGTACAAGTAACTGATCATTATTCACAATATGAGCTTCCAGCTCATATCCCTACTGACAGTACAGTACCATTCATCGATGCTAGAATAATCTTGCCCATTTCACTTCCTCCACCAAAGGAGAATCCAGATAACTCCATGGACACATCCCTTGCTTATCCCACTCTTGCCCTCACGGAAGCAATCCAATTAATGGGAACCTTTATGGAGAATCCGAAGGCATTGAAGCTGAGCATCATCCAGATTCTCAAACCACTGCTTTACCTCAGCCACAGCCTCAGCCTCAGATTCCTACTCAGTCTAACCCTTCACCTACTGCTCAACCAACTCTTCTTGATCAATCTCAGCCATCTAATTCTCAGTACCCTGAGCTCGAAAGCACTATTCTTACAGACCTTTTTGCTCAGCTCAAGGATCAGATAGATCAGACTCCAACTTCCTCCACTTCATCTAATAATCAAGCCTTTAGTACTCTCTTGAATGAAGTCAATAGTTTGAAAGCTATGGTGCATATTACACCTGTCCTCCAGGCTTCTTCCTCCTCACTGTCTATGGTTGACTATATCTTTTCCATTCAACTCAGTATAGTCAGTCAGATGAATGAGGTACAATCAAGTATGAAGACTCTGCCTACTCCTCCAGTTTATGCTTCCTTTGTTAAGTCTTAGCTTCAGCCTGAACTTAAAACTATTCCTCAAACTGAGGATGCATAGTCTGAGAAGTTGGATAAGCTGACTCAGATGGTCAGAGAGCTTCAAGTATAATAGAATGCTCAATTTGAGGAACTAAGGGCAAATTAGATGAAGCTATCCTCTGAGATAAATGCCTGTTATGCCACAACTGCCAGACTTGAAGCTGAGTTCAAAAATATATCTGTTGTTCTGGTTCACAGTTTTCAGTCTTTCTATACCCATATTACCAAGAATGCCATCTGGAACACTAGAGTACTAATCCTATTGGGTAATGAGATTACAAGAACTAGCACTGCATCTTTCACTACTCAGTGGAATAATCTTCTCCCTCAGATAGAGATTGCAATGGAGAATTTCCAAAGGACATCTGATGACTTCCTGTCGAAGGCCCCTCCTCTTCTGCATGCTAATCCTTTTAATAATCCTCCTGCAGCCTCTCCTAGTATTGATGCTTCCAAAATGGGGGAGAGAGTATCTGAGAAGGCATCTGGATCACAGCAACCTCAGCAATAGAAATCTCAAAAATAGCAACCTCCCTCTAGGTTTAAGCAGACTTAGAATATTTTTCTGTTTTCTTTTGTCTGTTTCTTACATTATCATTTCATGTACTTAATAGCAAATCTTTATGAAATGACTCAAGTATTATCTCAGTTCCTGTGCTTTTATTCCCTATTCAGTATATGTGCTTATTGCCTATTTTGCGATGATACTTTTTTGGTATATACTGAACTTATCTGTTTTGCAAACTGAATCTTCTAATCTATTTAATTTTTCAAACAAATAAATACACAGATGCCAAACCGTTTGTCATCATCAAAATGGGGGAGATTGTTGGAACCTTAATTTTAATTTATTTTTTAAGATGACAAAATAATATAAAGTGTGTTATGAAAAAATCAAATATTGAAATATTTGTGTGATGACACATGGTGCTCCTAACAGTTTGATTGAGTATGCAGATATTCAGTTAAAATGTCTCCCAAAGATGGGGACAAACAGAAGATACAAAGGGTGACAAGGAGATTTTGCCAAATAAGGAAACAAATCAGTACCATCACCCGACCAAAATCACTCAATATCAGACTAGGAGGTAGCACCATTGAAAATCCCTTACCGAGGATAAATTACTTCATCAACGGCTGAAGATCAACTGATCCAAGGACCAGTATTCAATGGCTAGTCTCAATGGAGCAATATAAATAGAAGAATTCCTCACTCATGTAAGGTTATGATGGTTTTACAGAGAATTTCCAAGCAAGAATTTAAGCACTTTCAAAACTTTGTAATCTTAAAGAGAGAATTCATTAGTTTTGTGCCTTATTAGTTATTTGATTCTTTCTTCTATGTTAAACTTTCAAACACTTGTTATTTGTTTATAGATACTGCTCAGGGTAAGCAGTATATATCTTAGTTGCTATTGAGAATGGTACTCAGTAGCGGGGTAGACTTAGTTGTAAAGATTTGTTTCCTACCTGAAAGGACTCATAGTGAATTAACTCTCAAGGGAAGGTACCTTGGGGACTGATGTAGGTACTGAGGTAAGTGTCGAACTAGTATAAATTCCTTGTGTTCTTTATTTTACAGTAGCTTTACTTCTCTGCTCAATACTTTTGTTCTGAACACACTTTGAACTGAGCCATACACTCAATACCACCTTCGAACTCAGTCATCTACTGAACTCAACACTCAGTATCAATACTTATCTTGGCATACTCATACTCAACTCTTAAACTCCAAAATTTTTAAAAGTGTCAATTCACCCCCTCTTGACTTTTTCGGCCATAACTGGGATCTACAATTCCTTAGCCCACAAAGTCTAACCTCAAGATGTCTCATATCAATACATTAAATTTAACATGTATAAATTTATTAGAAAATCAAAGAAAAGGCAAGGTAGCTGGTGCGTTATATTTTCCTAGACATGAAGATGCAAATACCCACATAAAAGTTGGTATAATCTATCCTAGATTCACATATTACCGTAGGTATACAAGCACACAAGTAGTATAAAATAGATTTTTAAGTTCGAGTATCGATCCCACGAGAAAAAAGGTCACAATGGTTTACATGTTCGTACATTATGATTATGATTTCAATGTTAAGATTGATTGGTTATGTGAATCCTACACATATTCATACATTTATTAGATTTCTTTGTAATAAACCATAATCTACTAAGGATGATTTAATTATCTAAAATATTCTGTCAACTATTCTCACAAATTGATTAACCCTACTTATGATTCTCATGCATGGTAAAGCATCATTCTTTGATTATTATAATGATTTGACATTGGATTAAAGCATGATTAACCTAATACAATTAATGCAACAATTACACCAAGAATATTTTATATCTTTTGATTATTACAACATAAAGTATCATAAGTTATCTTTATACAGATAAACATGCATGTATAATATGAACATTATTCTTGCAAACAACATTAAAACTCATTCTAATCTTATATTGATATTCGGCTCCTAGCACCCTAATTTTCTATACATAAATGCCCATCTCTATATGCTTCCCGGATCTATTTGTATGAATTTTTACTGTTTTCCCGTCATTTTCTCTAAAAGCACCGTATCCGAACAAAAATGTTAAAATATAAAATATGGTTTCTGATGCTTAATTTTTCTTTCTTTTTATGGCTAAATTTACCCGGGCGTGAGATTTTTGCAGGAACTCGGATAATGTCACGCCTGAATGGAAGAAATATCGGATTCCCTGATGATTCGGTAAAATAGTGGATCTGTGCAAGCTGAATAGAGTAAATATCGAATGTGTATCCACCACTTCAACTCCTCTGACCAAATGTATTCAATGATCCTGGGTGCCAAGGAGATTCGGTATAAGGACCAAGGTCAACCAGGCGCCCATTCTACAGGCATCAGGATAAGGAGATACGGTAAAAAAGTGGATACATTGAGCATGGAGATCCAGTTTTCCAACCATCCTGTAGTCATTCAGTAGCCACCGAGGAACGAAAGGTTTGGATCCTTCCCCAGACTGGAAATACCAAGATGATGGCCCACACCTGACACCGCACCCACTTTCACCTACTTGGTATGACCATCATCACAAAAAGTCTGATTGATGGGACACATTTGTGGGAGTTAGCAGAAAGTTTCCAAAAACTCGCTTGACAAGATTTTCACCTTTTTGACGGTATAAATACCCTTGCATGAAGCTGAAAATGGGGTTCCAAAATTTTTGGTTCAACATTAGTTTAGAATTTAAATTCTTTTCTCTGTAATTACTTTCCTTTGTTTATAGCTTAGTTCAAGTTTTTAGTTTAGCTTTTACACAGAAGCTTGGGTAATGCTACCACCATCTTCTCTGTCCTTTTAACCTTTTCATTTTCTTTAGTTGATCACCATCTACCTGCCTCCGTTTATTTCCCACAGACGCAGCAACAGCATTCAGTACTATTGCAAGAGAGGAGGAAGCTTTATTTTCTAGTTAGCCTTTCTTGCTCCCTTTTTAATATCCTGTATTGTTGTTGAGTTTTTATGTCTGTCTTTATGAAACTTCTTTCAAACATGTGTGACTAAAACCCTTTGGGTGGGTGATATCTGCTAATAAAGGTTTTTGGCTTTGCTTATTGTCGGTTTCCTTCAAGGAAGTAGGGATTGTATGGATTCCCTGTGTTTAAGATTTTTCTATGTGTATAGCCTGATCACCTGTATGCTTGCACTGATTCACTAGTGGCTACAAGAGTGAGGGCTAGTGATAGATCAGCATAGTGGGATCTCAAGAACCAGGTAGGTTAGAGATAGCTTCAATCCGAATCTTGAATGGTTTAAGGATAAGCCGTACCGAGTGCAACTAGCAAAGTGCCTAGGTACAACGAGAGTTAAGCCCGGATATGACTCGGTTAGATAAAGGGATTTGATCTAGATATAGGCTCTTCCTCACGTATTCCTCCATCATCCGGCACATATTCACCGGCTTTAACACTGTTTAAATCCTTTAAGACCGGATATCACCCATACTTTTTACGATATATTTTTATCCGTCTTTTCATTCGCCCGAGTGGACTCCAAGCTCTGTTTTTACTTTCTATTACCTTTTCTATTTTTATGTACCTCACACTTATATTCACACATTCGTACACACTTACCATTGCACTCATCTTACATGCCAAATTGTCCCTTAGGTTTGACCTCAGTTCATCCAGTTCGTTTAGGCCGGGACTCCCAATTATTATAATAGAGTGTGCTTATGGGTTCACTAGAATTTCAGCACCATTACCAGGGACACTTTTTGGTTTTTAGTGTCAAGATTTGTTTGTGTTTTCTGTCCTTTTTGTTTGTTTGAAGTTGTTACCGCCTGGTAACCTTATTCTTTTGTCCAGAACTACTGTCTCTTGAATTTTTCATACGTAGGTCACAAAGCAGTCAGGATATACTGCCTTTTGATCCAGAGATTGAAGCAACTCTGTGAAACCTGAGAAGAGAGCAAAGAGACCAAACTGAACCATAAGAACAACTGGATCCCATACATATGAATCATTTTCCCAGACCAGGAGTAGAGCAGTATCCGCCAGCGCCTATGGATCAACCTCCAAGGAGAACCATGGTAGATTATGCCATTCCAGCAGTTAGAGAGAATTTGGGAGCCACTGTTATGCCTCCAATAGTAGAGGGAGATTTTGAGATTAAACCAAGTATAGTTTTAATGGTACAGCACAACACTTTCTATGGGAGACCCGGTGAGAATCCTTACTCTCACCTGGAAAATTTTGATAATGTATATAAGACATTATGAATTGCTCGAGCCTCAGAAGATACAATCAAGATACGACTTTTTCCTTCCTCACTAAAAGATGATGTGCAAACATGGTTAAGAAGCCTTCCATCGAATTCTATCGATACTTGGGAGCAACTTAAGCAAGCTTTCCTGCATAAATATTTCCCACCACACAAAATCGCCCGATTGAGAACAACCCTTACTAATTTCAGGCAGCAGCGATGAGAATCACTTTATAAATCTTGGGAAAGATTCAAAGATTTACAGAGGCAATGCCCGCACTATAATATGGAAACATGGCACTTGACGTAGATATTTTATGAGGTATCTCAGATGAGGATAGAAATATGCTTAATGCCGGAGCCAGTGGAAAATAGATGACTATGCCCGGAGGAATGTATGGAATTGGTTAAAGTGTTAGCTTTGCAAAGTTTTTATGGGGATGAATCTTCCAGGGATGTTGGAAGAGGAAGAGGAGTTTTAAAGCTAGATTCAATCCATATGCTAGGTGCCCAGATCGAAGCATTGACAAAATCCTTTAGGAAGCAGTCTCTTGAGACTGTAGACTGAGTGGCTAACCTACCGAGTGCCTGTAGCGTATGTGGAGGTCCTCATGCCTATAAAGAATGCCCAATGAGCATGAGCGAGAATGTCAATTTCTTGGGTCAACCGAATCAAAGATTACCTCAAGGAAATTACAACACTTGGCATCCACAACATCAACATCCCGAATTCTCATGGTCCAGTCAATCATCAGCTCTCAACCTAGCTCCACTGCACAAGCCCGCCAATCCTCCTGGATTCCACCCAAGAGTCACGTATCAAGGGTCCACCCTATCAGGCGCCAGTTTAGTCTTATCAACCACCTCAGCAACAATACCAGTAGCCACTACCATAAGCACCTCTACCAAAATATGATTTGAAGAGTTTGGTTGACACATTCATTCGGGGGTAGCTCAATGTCAACAAAAGTGCTGAGAAGAGAATGGTAGGGATTGAAGGAAAGATAGATTAGCTTCTAGCTCATAATGAAGTACTTGAATATCAGATTGCTCATCAAGCCAGTTCTTCCAATACCAGACCATACGAGCAATTTCCTAGTCAAGGTGAGCCGCCTAATAAATAAAATTGTAGTGGCATATCTCTAAGAAGCGGCAGAGAAGTTGAAATCCCTATGCCTCATCTGCCAAATTCAGATGCATCAAAAGGAAAGCAAGTGAGAGAAGAGATTCCAGATCTAACTAGAGCATCCACTGTAGAACTAAGAAAAGTACCAGATCCGTCGCATCAACTTCATCTGCCTAAAACTAGCAAGCCAACCGAACCGAGCCAATATAATAACCAGGTAGACCTATCCACTATTCCTTTTCCATAAAGACTAATAAGAAACCGAATGGATAAAAAATTCGAGAAATTCCTTGAATACATGAAGTATATCACTGTCACCTTTCCATTTTTTGATGTTTTGCGTTATATGCCTTCATGGGGGAAATTTCTTAAGGATATAATAAATCACAAAGATAAGGTTAGAGACCCAAGCATGGTGGCCTTTTTACATGAAGCCCCAGCTTTTATGAAGAACATGCCCCAAAAGTGTAAGGATCCGGGCTCATTCACGGTCCCTTGCACCATTAGTGGTAGAACATATGACAGGGCTCTATGTGATTTAGGCACTAGTATAAGCCTTATGCCATATTTAATTTTCAAAACTTCAAGCATAGGTGTACTCAAGCCCACTAAGATTGTTTTATCCATGGCTGACAAAAGTCTTAAGTACCTAGTCGGAATGGTAGAAGATGTGCCTACCCGAGTGGGGAAATTTATGTTTCCTACGGATTTTGTTGTAGTGGACATGGAAGTAGATCAGGATGTACCTATTTTATTTGGCCAACCATTCTTGGCCACTGCAGGAGCTATCATTGACATGAAAGGTAAGATCTCTCTCCAAGTAGATAATAAAACCATAGAGTTTGATGTGCCTAAGACCATGTAGAGGACCATACCATTCGAGAATGTGAGTAGGATAGACATCCCAGATGCCATAGACTCTTGTGTGCATACCATGCTAGATTCCTATCTGAATAGAGACCCTTTGTATGTTTACCCGCCCAAATGTCATGGCCTTGAGCATAAGAATTTTTCTTCTATGGAATTCGCTAAGATGCTAGATGTATCTCCTCATGCGCCCAATGACCGGATCTATAAGAGGTATGAACCCCTAAACTGAGACAGTGATCCGGTACTTATGCCCAAACGAGTGAGTCTCAAGTTGACATGAAACCACTACTCACCAATTTGAAGTATGCATTCCTTGATAAAAATATAACCAAACCCTTTATTTGTAATGCTTCTTTGTCCAACCCTCAAGTTGAGGCACTCTTTGATGTTCTACTTGAGCATAGAGACATTTTAGGCTACTCTATCTGAGACTTAAAGGGTCTTAGTCCCTCCTTATACATGCACCGAATACACCTAGAAGAGGATAGTAAACCTTTCATAGATGCTCAGAGAAGACTCAACCCAACTTTGAAAGAAGTTGTGAGGAAAGAAGTCATCAAACTTCTTAACAATGGCATCATTTATAGCATTAGTGATAGTCAGTGGGCCAGTCCTGTCCAAGTAGTACCCAAGAAAGGAGGCATCACTGTTGTGTCGAATGAATCAAATGACCTGGTGCCAACCAGAACGGTCACCAGGTGGCGAATGTGTATAGATTATAGGCGCCTGAATAAGGCCACTAAGAAAGATCATTTTCCCTTACCCTTCATTGACCAAGTACTAGAAAGACTTGCTAAGTTTAACTTTTTCTGTTATTTGGATGGTTTAAGTGGATTTTATTAAGTCCCTATTCACCTGGATGACTAGGCCGAGACAAATTTCACCTGTCCTTATGGCTCCTTTGCTTTTTGAGGGATGTCATTCAGCCTATGTAATGCCCCTGCTACATTCTAATATTGCATGTTCAGTATTTTTTTATTTAATCGATGAATATATAGAGGTATTCATGGACGATTTTTGCGTATATGGTGATACCTTTGACGTTTGTCTTGCCAATTTGTCTAAGGTTTTAAACAGGTGTAAAGAGTATGGACTGGTGTTGAATTGGGAGAAGTGTCATTTTGCAGTCCAAGAAGGAATAGTCTTAGGCCATCTGGTAGCAAGCAAGGGAATTCAGGTAGACTATGCTAAAATTGAAGTTATTGAAAATCTGTCGCCTCCCGCCAGTGTTAAGGATGTACAGAGTTTCCTCGAACATACGGGATTCTACCGGAGGTTCATCAAGGACTTCTCTAAAAGTGCCAAACCCTTACGCAATCTGCTCGCCAAAGACACTCCCTTCCTCTATGATGAAGCCTACCGCCAGGCGTTTGAATTATTGAAATAAGCCCTTATCTCTGCGCCTA
>CAOJCR012767669.1:0-12009 GCA_948330485.1 Euphorbia neoarborescens | reverse complement strand
TCGAGTATTTTCTTAAGAAAATATGTGACGTGGTTTCTTTTTGGTGTTTTCCCTGAATTTGAGTTTTTCACGTTCTTTTTTACTGTGGAACATTAGGAAGAAAGCTGTCCAGGGATTTTCGAATTTCAGGACAGTTTTGCTTAATTCGTGTATAACATTCTTTCCCAAACTTGGTGTGCATAATTTCAGTCTCATTTTAACTTTAACATATTAAAGTTCATTTCTGGAGATTTTTAGAATTTTTAGACTACAGTAACCATTTTAATTCGAATTTTGAAGTGGGCACCTGATTTCTGTCCAGAATTGGTTTCCAGGAGCATTTGAATTTTTACTTAGTTTTGTTATGAATTTGAGGTATTATCATTGGATTTATCTTTTCAATATATTTTTATAACTATTTCAACTGTTTTGAGTGAATTTTTGCATATTGGATTATTTTAAGAATTTTGAAAGTTAGTATTCTTTCGATTTATTACGTAAAGAAGAGTAATTTGTTTTTCATTATAGAAATTATATTTGAGAAATGGTTTCGAAGTTTGGATTTGGATTTATTTGAGATCGGAATGGTTTTAAGGGGTAAGACCATAGTGGCACCCTAGTGATGGTTTTGTTTTGATTTTGCTAAGTGTTGTATGTTCTCTCTTGAAATTGTTGGACTGCAGTCTTTTCCGACAATTGGACAGCAACCCTTCATATTTAGTAATTGACTGCGGTATTTTCTTTTGCGAATGTGGGTATGGGGCCCTTGTTACATTTGTGCCCATTAGGCAGGGGCCTGGGGTATTTTCCTCTGAAAATGGGTTCATCTTATTTGTCGTTCTCACTGAATAGGGGACTGCGGCATTTTCCTCTATCTTTGGGAGAGTTGGCCAATCTTAGACATTTGATATATTGTTATTATTTGGGTAAGTCCATAGTGGCACCACTGGGCAGAGGGGACTGCGGGTTTTTCCCCTAGCGTCTGTTCCAGTACGATATATTGACATGAAGCTATAAGAATTCGTGATTTTTTTTAGTAAAGTTTTAAATTATGAGCGTTTTGATATTTTTCATGTATTTAAGATCTATTTATTTATTTAATGAAATTTAAGATTATTATTTTTGAATAGTAATTTCTTTTACATTATTGATTTTAGCATTTAATCCCATATATATTTAAATGATCTCCATCTTTATTTTATTTTATTTTTATGAAATTTTCTGAATTAATTTACTTATGGGATTTTCTAAGTTTTAATTTACTTCATTTTCATGTGGATTTCTGAATTCATGATTTAAAATTTAACCTTGTATGCCATATTTAATTTTAAGTTTGGAGTATGGATTTGTGTGTTAGTTGTCACTCAGTGGCAACTTTTTTTTTTAGATGCTGTTGATGTTGTGTGAAGTGGTGTGTTGGGCTTCCGCTTGGGGATCAAAAGAGAGAATAAAGTTTCTGATTGTAGTAGTTTTTATTAGACTAGATGGTTATTGTTTTTATATTTTGAGGTTTCAATTTTGAACATGATGACATTTATTAAGGTTTGAACAATGAGAATTGAATAATTTAATAACTTAAGGTTTTATTATTTATTTTGAGTAGTAATGACTTAGTTAATATAATTATTCCGCAATTATATGAGTATAAAATGCTAGGTCGTTACAAAGGGACAATCTCTTTACTTAATTTTGAATCTGTTAGTTCTAAGTTGAGTCATATTATTTGCACTCCTCTTGTTCGGACTTGGATCAATATCTAAATTTCCATATGGTGTCAAAGCCTGGTTAGAATGGGATCCGATCCATGAATTGTTTACACTTTAGGCATGAAATGTAGCCAAATATGCTAGCCCGGTCCATAAACTCTCAAGTGGAATCCATGAAATGTTCAGACTTTGGGAATGAAATGTAGCCAAATATGCTAGGCCGGCTATTAGCACAGGACTTTTTTCCTAAGAGCGGTAATGAAACCGGTCTTTACCTGTACCTTTTTAGGCTTTCGTATATGTGTATGTGGGCCCAAGAACACCAAAGTTGTCACAGTCAAGACTCGAATCAAGTGTTTGTCAAGCATTTTGGTGAGTCGGGATCAAACAATATTAGTTTGTACCCAAAACCGGTCAAACCAGTGGTGACCCGCCCAAAATCACCCTCTTTTGGCTTTAACCCAACCAAAATTCAAATTCAACCAAGACTTGACCTAACCCATAACCTAACTTAAATCAAAACCCAAACCCATATTCCTTCTAACCCATAACCAACCCCAAAACCCAAGGACCTAACCACCCAAACCCATAGAAGACGAGAAGTGGAGAGAAAATCAAAAGGGAGAAGATCAGATTTTTGCCAAAACAAGGGTGTATTCCCTTAGCAGACAAATGAGAAAGTGATCCCATTGAAGAGTCGCAACTCCTAACTCTTCAACCATCTTCTTCTCCTAAACATATCAAGAACTCCATTTTTCATCACCATCTCTGACAAAAGACCATCCTAAACACCATATCTTCTTTCATTTCCTTTCCTCTGTTACTACTATACTCAACAGAGCTTCTCTCCAAATCATTTCCAACTAAAACAAGCTTTAAGAACAGGACAGTTAGTTCATAAGTTCTCTTGTTGTTGAAGTTTAGTGACCAAAGTATATTCTTTTAGCAAAGGTAAAGGGTTGGTTTGGGTTTACTCGGAGTCCAATCTTGACTATACGACCTTGGTATTTTCGGCTTCCATACACTCGAAAGCACGCTTCAAAGGTAACTACTTCTGAGCTCAAGATACTTGTATCATGTCTCTCTTGCTTTTGTGTATGTGTTGATATGATTACATGCTTATTTGTGTTGTTTTAACATGAAAATATTCATGCTCTGCTTTTCTTCTCAAAATGTGCAACTTTCACGAAAATGGCTTCAAACACGTAAAAGTCTCTCGTTTTCGATCTCTTTCATGCTTACTAGTGTTTTCATAGTGTCTAGGACAAAAACGGGTTAAAACTGGACTAAAACGAATAAAAAATGAATTTTCTAGTTTTTGACAGCGTGCTGACACGAGTTGGGATGTTTTACACGAGTTCGTGTAAAACTCTCCAACTCGTGTCAGGCTTATTTTCTTCTCTTTTTCTTCTTACACGAGTTTGACACGAGTTTGTGTAAAACCCTCCAACTCTTGTAAAATCCTCCAACTTGTGTAAAACTTCTTATTTACTGTTCATTGTCGGGTATATGTTTTACACGAGTTGGGGACAAACACACGAACTCGTGTAAACCCTCTGTTTTTACCCTGAAACCCCATTTTCGGCCCGTTTTTCGTGTTTCTCGTTTCGATCTTTTCCATATGTGGTCAAAATTTGTTTTCACTGTATTTCAGTTCAAAAGCATAAGATTTCCAATCCCGTTTCGTTTTCAAATGTGTGTTTTACTTTCCCGCACTTCAATTTAATTCCCTGTATCCAATATACGCTTAATCAGCGCAATATTACCCACATCTGAGACCTAGCTTTTATTTACCTATATAAGCGTTTTCATCTAGAAAACAGTATCGGAAAGCCGGGTCTAGGGCCGCTAAAGCAGTCTAACAAAGGGATCTAACTCCCAGATTTCCAACTCACTAAATAATTGCATGCTGCAAAACTAAAACACGAGCTAAAGTTTTTCTAAATAAATATCACTCAACCCTTTTGTAATAGGAGCCAAAAATGTTTTCAGGCAGTCGTGAGAGCATCCCTCGGCCTAAAATGCTCAATCCGATAAATCACTTCGGATTGGACGTCCCCCTTTTACATGACCCCGAGCTATCGATCTTCCTCTTCTTTGACATGTCCATTTCATGCATGTTTGTATGCTATGTGTTTATTTCCAATGCGTTCTATTTGTGTATATTTAATATCGTATGCATGTTGTGTATGTTATCCCCTCTCCAAACAAATGTATCCCCATAGGATAATTTGCGTGAATGGTTTGTAATAATAATGTGTGTTTACTTTCTGCACTTTACTTTCTGCTCATGTATGCGCACTCATATTAAATTCAAAGATTAAAATCAATTTAGGTCTTATTTTCGCAAATAAAAGTACTTCGTTTTTCTAAAAATTTATTGACTTCTTTAAAGTCTTTCGAAAAAGGATAAGTAAGTGTCTTGTCTAAATTCGATCTCTGGATCACGGTTTTGGATTCAAACTTAGGGTCCGAGTGATACCGTGAATTAATTCCCGATAGAGCTTAGAATCGGGTGGCGACTTCAAACACCATTTTTTAAGAGATTCGAGTTAGAATTTCTTTCAAAATGTTTTTACTCTCTTTCAAAATTGAATTTTCAAACCAAAATTTCTAAGCACGCGTTGACACGTGCATTTTGTTCGGAAGATTCTTTTTAGAATTATTTCGTTCACATAGGAATCATTTTCCAAGTTTCATCATATCTTTAACAAAGTCTTAAGTTGACTTGCTATTTTTACCTCAAGTGTTTTGGCTTTCGAGAGCTTCAAGTCACTCGCATCGAAAGTACCTCTCTTGATAATTAATTTTAATGTCCTTTTAAACTTTCGAGAGTGCCAAGCCGCTGGCGTCGAATGTGTCTTAATAATCTTTAATTTTAGTTGCTACGCTCACAGTGGCGACTCTACTGGGGACTCTTTTCCTTTCAAATTTTTTCAAAGTTTTCAAACATTAAAATTTTTCGAAAGGAATTTTGACAAGCCACCGAAAGAATTTTTCAAAAGACTTCAAAGAAATTGACAATCTTTTTCAAAACGAAGTATTATTATTTGCATAGCTCTTTATTTTATGCATTTTGCATTTCAATAGATACACTTGCACCTCACGTACGTTAGGACCTCCATACCTGCCTCGGCTTTCTCAAGAAAGTGTCACTTGTGTTCCTCTACAGTTCCAAGGGCATCTATTGAAAAGCCACATATAGCCTCTTACCAACCCTTCTCATACGAACCTATTTGGGGAGAGAAAGTGCGTATATTTTGCTATAGGACCCTCCTTTGCTATCTGGACTTTGACTACCTTTCATATAGAAGCCATAGAAATTTCCAATAGGATTCCAAAACGAAAAATAAAATGGATTTAGTTTCGACCCTTGTTATCCCCTGTTGGTGACAAGGAGACCCCTATCCAGGAACGGTTAGAGACTTTATACCACGTGGAGATATAAGGTGGAAATTTTTGCTTTGTATGCTATTTGCTCTTGCCTGTGATTGTGAATGCATCCATCCAAATCAATCATGCCATGATTTAGAACATGCATACTTTATGCCACGCTAACCCACATTTTGTATGCAGCCACGTGCATCTTTTTTCTGCATCCCATGACATGAGTCGTTGTCATGTCCTTACTGGTCCTCGCCATATTCAAACATCTAACATTACCATGTTGCATTGCATGTTATCGATATGATGTTCCCCACCATGCCTTGCTATGCATAACCTGTGTCACTGAATGTGATCTATGCAGTATTCCATGTTATGCCATTCCTTGCCATGTGTAATCATTGTTACCGCACGTAATCCGCGTAGTATGCCATGTTATACCATACCTTGCCATGTGTAATCCTTGTTGTCATACGTGATCTATGTAGTATGCCATGTTATGCCATGCCCTACATGCGTAATCCTTATTGCCATACGTAATCCATGTAGTATGCCTTGTGATGACATGCCTTGCCATGCATAATCAATGTCACCATGCACGAACCATGCAAGTCACCATGATGCACTTTATTTTCTTGTGGTGATAAGGAATTCAGAAACAGGTCTTGCTTGTGATCTCTCTTGTAGGTACATGGCAGACTTCGAACAGAAATTCCAGATTTTCCTCAAATCACTCCAGAATTCAGATTGGGTTAAGTTCACTACTTGGGGCTTGAGAGGTGTCAAGCTGTGTTTTGACATCCGACTTCTCCCAGAGTTACTGAAGGCTAGTGTTACATTCTAGGATCCGGTGGTTCATGTCTTTAGATTCAGAGATCATGAGCTATGTCCGCTATTTGAGGAGTTTAGTGCCATCATCGAGGTGCCTAGTCCCCGGAATACTCTCCTTGCCGCACCAGGGTTTGTATATGGACATTCGGGAATAGTAGCTAGGGAATTTTCATTTCCACTTGGAGAACACGAGACTTTACTCTCATTGCTTCATCGGGATACTTCTACTATGGGATTCAATTTGGACACAGTTCTAGAGTGGTGTTCCCTCACCCCAAGTACACACTCCAGTTGGGTTCCTATGGTAAGCATGATGCGTATGCACCAGCTGTTGGATTTGCCATACAGTACCTGCCCTTTTCTCCTAGCCTCCACCATCCCCCAAATGGCCAAAGGGGCTTCTCCCATAGGCCTCATTCTTACCGAAACCATCATATCCCTTGACAAATACTCCCGAAGCAATGACATACATATAACCCCATACTTAGCCATCCTCCAAATCTGGCTTGTAGACAAACTATCCTTAATCACACCACTGAAAGGCCATTTCACCAAATACAAACTCCCCCAAATCAAAGAATGACCTTTCCTTATCCCGGGAATTCCACACCTAGATAAGGAAGACTGGGCCCACAAGCTATCCAACTTAACTCATACGGGCATTCGATGGATATACCCATGGTGGAAAATCACTGATGTTTGAGTATCCATGCGGAATAGTGACATCAAGCTCTTAGGTTTCACAAGACTTACATTTTATTCACCATCGAGGCTTATGCAGACAGTACAGGGATCGACAGTGGGTCCCAAAAATCCTTTTTGAAGCCTCTAAATTTGTTTACACGGAGATAGTGCCTGGCATGCACCAAATGCAATGGGATAGCGAGTTGTATCTCCAAAGGATAGAGGACCGTCAACCAGTGGTAGAACCGAATAAAGAATACAAAGCCAAGCTTGAAGGGATCAGAGTCCTGACTACCCAAGAAGAGAGGGCTAGATTTCACTCTATATTTGAAAAACAATCATTGTATCCTACCAAATGAGAATGAATGAATATTACTTGGTTTCATTATATGATGTTTTTTTTATTTACTTATAAATGACAACATTGATATTACATGACTATAATGCCTTTGTTTGAACATGCTTCTATAGTTTGCCATGACAGATGTTGTGTTATCTAAATAATGCCTTATTGTATGCCATGTCCACGTTGCTATGATTACACCATACACGGAACACCAAAATCATGATGTATACTTTCACGTACTTCAACATCTGTACATGCAAATTTCATGAACGAGCGACACTCTGCTCAGAATACATCGTCATTCACTTCTTTAATTATGTATAGTGCCATGCACATGCACTTTAACATCCGTACACATAAATTCTACAAACGAGCAACACTCCATCAAAATGCATTACAATGTATAGTGTCACGTATTTTAACATGTCGTATACGTGAATTCCCTGAACGAGCGCCACGTCGCTTAGAATTCCATGCCATCCACTTGACTCCTAACGTCCAGTCTACACGATCCAAAGCCACACTACTCATAATAACGCATTTCATAGCGCGGGATACCACAACACTCATAATGTCCCATCATCTTATAATCATTACATTATCTTCCATTCCATCCATGCATAAGCATACCAAAGCACGCCCATGCATCTATTTAACCCCCTTTAAGCTAGGGATACCACGGCTTGGAAAAGAAGGGGTGGTAGACTAGCAAGAGTTGATTTTGAATCTGACAGAACAATTCCAGTGTAAACAGAAATGGGGGATCCGACTGAAAGCAACAGATTTTTAAGTGCTGATGAGCTAGCCACTGCTCTCATGGGAAATGATCAATTCAAGAACTTTCTGCTGACTGCAATCTAGACTACCATAGATGCCAGGGAACTAGCTAATAGGCCTGCCACTCCTGAGATTGAAAGACTACAGCCTCCTACTGTGGTTGTTGATCAGGGGTTAGAAGAAGCGACAGCAGGCGCTGTTGAGGTAGATCGTCAGTCAAGACAGAATCAGGTTGAAAGCGAGGTTGAGAAGAGATTGGCTGAGAAATGCTTGGAAATAGACACTGTGCTATCTAAGCTCAAGGAGATGACCCAAGCTAGGGGTGTTAGTGGCTCCACCATAAAAGAAGCTGCGGAGGTAGGACCATAGTTACTCCCTCCTACCTTTCGCATGCCTACCCTTCCTCCTTACAAGGGGAGAGGCCCACTGAAAGTTCACGTGGAAAATTACTACAATGTAATAAGAATGCAATTCCTTTCAAGTAATCAGATGGCTAGCTTATTTCCATGCACATTGGAGAGGGCAGCAGCAGAATGGCTTAGCGTGCAGTCAGGAGAGATCAGATCCAACTGGGACACCTTGTCTAGTGCTTTTGTTAAGCATTACAGGTATAATACGAAAACCAAGACTACTCTGTAAGATTTGGAGGCTATCAGGAAGAAGCCTAATGAGAACTTTTAGAAGTATTATGAGCCGAGGATGGCCCCCCAAGTGCTGCTAGCAAATAAACCCAGTAACGAAGAAATGATTGTGAAACTTATTTATGGCGCCTTGCCATTATATAAGAAGAAGATGGAACTAGATAACTATGAGACGTTTGGGGATGTCTATAAGAAAGCCAAGAAGATTGAAAGCTAAGCTGAGGCGAAGAAGAATGAAGAAGGGTCTGCTCCGGGCTACAGAAGAAATTATCAATTAGGGCAGAGAGAAAGTTATATAGCTCCTAACTCTTCGGGGGAAAAGAACAAGTGAGATGCAGTCAGTAGTTCAGTTCAGTCAGCACAACTAGTGGAAGTAGCTACTGTAAATCAGGGGCAATAGGGGCAGATGATATTTGGTGCCCAAAGATCGACAATGCAAACAACTCCTGCACTTACCACGTAGGCCGAATCATTGGTAAGGATCTTTGCTAAATGTTAAAAGTTGGGGCTTTTTCAAGGCTTGGCGCTGTGTCAGAGTTTGAGAATGACTATTCAACAGTTGGTAAAGGATGGCAAGATCCAGGAACCTCTCTCAGCACTGAGTATTCAAAATAATCTATTGCCTAACTTCGGGGGGTAAATTAACATGGCTCAATCTGGAGTGACGAAATACTTTGTGTTCGCTCTAATAGCCAGTACTAATTCAAATATGCCAAGGGATCCTCCGGCACCAAGAGGGGAAGGGAGCAGTAATCCAAAAAAGTCTGAGGTGTTCAAGGGGAAAGAGGGCCCTATAAATCTAAGTTCCATCGAGTTGGATAATGATGATGAGATCACTCCTGTCGAGCCAGAGCCGACATATGTTGTTGAAACAAGGAGAGGGAGGACCTACCGCCAAGGTGGGTACATCCACCATATCACTCATAGCGGTAGAGTTTACCAACCGCCAGCTTAGCTCCATTCAACTGCTGCACCACGAATGCTTACCTCCACCAGTTGTGGTCCCTACAAGGGAAACTTCTATTATTGAACAACTTAGAAATATTCCAGCGAAGACCAGCATTTGGGAGTTGTTAGTTGAATCAAAGGAACATCGCGAAGCCGTGGTAAGAAGGCTTATGGAAATTGAAGTCATCCCAACTGCTTCCCCTCAAGAAGTCTGCTGTGTAGTAAGTGGCGCTGGCCTGAGAATTAAGAACAAAGCAAAGATCAGTTTGATGAATCAGACCTTTCCCCTGAGGGCATTAATCACAACAAACCACTGTATCTGAAGGTGAAGATTATGGATTGCCTCATGCTATGTGTCATAGTGGGCGATGGCTCTATATTGAATATATGCCTAGCTCTATTCCTTTCCCATTTGGGCTTCAGTGGAAGCTCTGTCTCAATCACATACTGTGATCCATGGTTATAATGATTTGATAAAAAGGGTCATCGGGACTTTTAAAGCTAAAGTTGAGATTAGAGAGATAAGCTCTAAGGTTGAATTTACGGTGATCGATATACCTGTCACCTTTTCCCTACTTCTTGGAAGGCCTTGGTTCCATCCTTTGAGAGGAGTCCCTTCAACCTTGCACCAAAAATTCAAGATACCTTTTAGGGGTAGAATTGTGAGCCTAGAAGCGGATCATCCATCTGTGGTAGCCTCCTTGAATACAATTGAACTACAGATGATGGGTTTCCAGGTAGCCGTTGTTTCTGAACAAAATGGACCACTCCCCAAGTTCCCGAGGTGGGTTTATAGATTCATAGTGAAGAATAACTTTGAGCCAGGAAAAGGTTTGGGCATAAATTTGTAAGGCATAAGCGCGTTTAATATCAATATAGGCGAGCTGAATCCTAAAGGCTTGGGGTACAAAGAAGATTACACTTCAGATCTCCAAGTGGAAAATGCTGTCAATCCCTTTGTGAGAGCCACAGAGCAACCATATGGTGGACGTCCTGAGCCCATCATTATCGAGGGTAAGACAGTACCGGGGTTCGAAATTTTTACTGATGTTATGGATTTCTCTAACTATGGCAAGGGTCGGTTCTGAAGGTGCTTCGCTTTGAAGAGATAGCAAAGGGTCCTACAATCAGTGTGGTCTAGAAACAGAAAGGATTGTGATCCATGAAATTGATGAGGGTATAGTACAGAACAAGAAGAAAAGTGCTGTGAGCTACGAAGAAGATGAGATCGTCACCCCAGCTGAAGACGAGGCCATCGACGATCTGTCAAAAGAGCTAGCCATTCTTATAAAGGAAAAACTTTCTGTTCATTCTGATAAGATTACTTTTGGTAGAGGTCGATTCTGTGCCATTGAAAGGGCCATGAAAGAACTCCAGAAAATGCTTGAGAAAGGCAAGGCTGCTGCTGAAAAGAATAAAGCACTGATTGAAACTAGTGACAAGGAGGCCGACACCGAGAATGCTGCTGTTGAAGCCCCTTCGCCTGTGGAGGAGGAAAATTTTCTTGTATCTCTTTCTTCTATCTTTGATGTGGACAATTGTGCCTATAAGGCTTTTAATGCTATGGAATCTGACTTTATTTATTTGTGTGATGTTTTCCCTGATGGCTCTATGCATTCATATAAATATTCATTTAATGTCTTTAGCATTCATGACACTCCATTGCATAAAATAAACTTGGGGACAGACGACAACCCAAAGATGGTATCCATCGCGAAAGATCTCTCACCTACTAAGCGGAGGGAGTTTGTTCAAGTGTTGGAAAGGCATGTGAGGGCATTCGCTTGGACCTATGAAGACATGCCAGGGGTAGACAGAGCAATCACAGAGCATCGAATTCCTACAAATCCCAAGATCAAGCCGGCTAAGCAGAAGCTGAGATGGATGAGGTCAGAATGGACTGAAAAGGTTAAAGAAGAGGTAGCCAAGTAGATCCAAGCCAAGTTCCTAGAAGTGGTCGACTACCCATAATGGTTGGCCAACATTATGCCGGTTGCTAAGAATAATGGTAGGGTAAGAGTGTGCGTCGACTACCATGATTTGAATAGGGCTTCGTCGAAAGATGATTTCCCCTTACCTCATGTTGATGTTCTGGTTGACAGTGCTGTAAGGGCATCTATGTACTCATTCATGGACGAGTTTTCTGGATATAATCATATTTTGATGAATGTGGTGGACAAAGTTAAAATTGTTGGGTCGAATCGATTCGGGGGTCAGAGATCCACAGCGGAAGCGAAAAATTGAAAGTTCTCGGGGAAGGGATACTCTGAAACCCAATCAATTCGGTAGCCATCTTTACCGATTACCTCAATTTAATTGAATAAAAACCAATTAGGGAAGAATGTTTTTTAACTCATATAAATCCCCACTAGGGATAGCAGAAACTCAGATGAATCTCCTCTTCGATCACGTGCACGAACACTTCAGTTGATTAACACCCGGTGCTAGTCGTCTCTCCTTGTCCGACTGATGAACGAAAATTTGGCCTCCCTTTGCCTTTGAAAAAGTCGACCACCCCCTTAGGTTAGAGAGAAAAACTTTAGTTCTTATGATGTTAGGTTTTTCACCTCCCCCATAAAACCCTAATGGGCTAGCTTTTATAGTGTATAAATAATTAATTAACAAATACTTATATATTAGGCCCTTGAATTAATTTAATTGAATTAATTTTACTATTAAATATTAATTAATTCAATTAACATCAAATAGGTCT
>CAOJCR012767378.1:0-12225 GCA_948330485.1 Euphorbia neoarborescens | reverse complement strand
AGGGTTAGATCGCCGATTGTGAGGCAGGCTCCAGTTAATCGACATGTTTGGTTTAAATTCTTTTGATTCTGAAAGAGGTTTTGACATGTTCTTGTGGTATATGAGATTTGTGAATTTGAAATTGGTTGTGTTGTTTTGGACATCACCTTGTGGTACTTATATAAATTTTAGTTATAATAGTATTCCGTACTCTTGTGTTATTCCTTATGCAGTTTTGTATAAATTGTGTTTTATCCTTCATGTGATCCTTGTTTAATTTTGAGTTACATAAATGAATGGTTTAGTTACTTGTCACTAAGTGGCAACTGTTTTTCTCAGATGTTGCAGGCGATGCATAAGATGGTTGATTGGACTTTCGTTGGGGTTCGCGATGAGAGTTGATTAGACACCTCTAGAATTTGTTAGGAAGGATATTAAAGTTTGTAGTTTTTGCATAGATTGCTGGATTTTTGGAATAATAATTGTGTTATCAAATGGTTTAATTTTCAAGTTTTAAAGTATATCCGTTCTTGAAGACTTAGTCTTAGTGTAATTTTTCTGCCATTACAAGTATATAAGGCTAGATTGTCACACTACCTTTCAAATAGGTAGGTCTTTACAGGAAACCAACCCGGACTCATCTAGATAGACGTTAATTAAAATCCATTCATTACTCATACCATAATCATGAATTCCCTTATCAACTTAAAACTAAACCCAAAGAAAATTCAATACTCTTCCATATAATAAAAACCAATCACTGAAGTCTTAATTTCAAAAGAAACAAAATACCGGTATACAATCCAATTCGGTATTCACAATTCCACATAACAATTCCATAATCCAACCTCCAAATCAATCAAGAAAACCTTTAAATTCGACTTACCAATAGCAAAGACAAAACCAACTCCAAACATAATATAACATTCTAATACGTAAATTTCCTTTATAATATTATAAAATCATAACCAAAAATCATAAATCATCAAATCATTTATAAACCAAAACAAATTTTTCAATAAACTAAATACTCATACTCATTCCAAAACAAACAAATTCTCAAAACCTTCTTTATAACAAATTACTCATACAAAATTTTGAATCTAACTTCCTAACTTCATACTTGAAATTCCATAACCAAAATTTCTTAAGAACACAAAATCATAAGAATAAAAACAATCATAAAAACTTATGTAAAAGGGTTGATATTCACTTACATGTTCAAAACAGAATTGCAAAACACTAAGGAGCCTCAAAACTTTAACAAATCTTCCAACGTCTCCACCATTATGGTGAATTTCAACACAACCCTCAAGCATTCCAAGCATCCCATCATCTTTTATGATGGATTAACCATAGAAATTTTGTTTAAGGATCAAAGAAAAAGAAGAATAGAAGAAGAGATGAAGAAAAAATTAAAGAAGAACAAAAGAGGAGAAGAAAACGAAGAATAAGAAGAGAAGAAACACCAAGAAATCCCACAAAAATTCCAGAGATTTCCACCTTAAATACCAGCCAAAACCATCCCTAAATATTCAAAATATGAAATACCATGTTTGCCCCTTGCTTCCCCACCATTTTTTACTTTTCTATGCTTAACACGAGTTCAACACGAGTCTCATGTTATGATGTCAACTCATGTTGATCATCCAGCACACCTATACGACTTCTACACGAGACTCGTGTAACACTCCCATACTTGTGTTACACTCTTGATCCATTCTGAAACACTTCGAAACTTCGCGATTCTCAATTCGAACTTCAACACATCATCATAACTCATTCCTAAGTCCTAAAATATCTTTAAAACCTCATAAAATTAACACTTTAAATAATTAAAACATCAACTCAACTTCTCACACTCAATTCCTTATTCAATTTAAAACTTCAATATCGCATTCCCTAACTCAAATGCAACTTGACAATACATTTCTAAGTTCCTGAAAACATATGTAAGCCTCATTAAAATAACACTCCAAATCTTTTAAATATGCATTTAACATCAAAATATTACTTCCATCAAACTATGTGAATTATGAATTAAACCCAAAACTCGAAATTTTTAACGAATTACCTTCAGTGCTAACCTTTAAGCCTCTATTAAATCTTACACTAATATTTATACATATAAAAACTTGTAACTCCCGGGTCGGGATGTTACACAGCCCACCCTTCACTTTCCCCAGCTCCTCTTCCACTAGCTTCAACCTCTAGCTCTCCTCCATAGCTTGAGCAGACACACACATCAAATCACTCAAGCCCTATAGAGCATATGCTTATACAACACCCGTAACAAAACTTATCATCAGAAGACAAGCCCACATCATACCTGAAACATACGACGGAAGCCCCTTTGCAGCCTAGTCTCGCCTCGTGCCCGAGGCTGTAAGGCCTCATATTCTGTAAGAAAGATCTTCTGTAACTGCTTGTGCGGAGGCTCTCTACCTTAGGAACCTCCCCTCAGTACAGGTGCTCCCCGGGAGACAGACCCCTTAAGGGGAGCAGAGGCGTTATGCTCAAGACCCGTTGCCACCGGCGGAGGTGCCTCAGGAACTCTCTATGCCAGTTGGGTCTTTTCCACCTCCTCTTCCCCAACCGACTGCATAAAAATCGGCTCAGGCAGTCTTTTGAGGTCACCAGGCACCTCATCCCTAATCACAAGGGAGGCCGTTGTCCCAGTCTGGCTCGAGATACCCTATAAAATCAATAATAATACTCATCAACAGGCTCGCCCATACAAAGAAACCGAGAAATATTCTCATCAAATGTATTCCACTCAGGCGGATCCTTTTGGCAGATGGTTCAGTCTCACTACCCCTTTCCTATTCCCTCCGGCCGAATGCGACACCCGACACCCCTGAAGAAGCAGGTGCCTCCTCTGACTTTCGAGGCATGTCACTGGAATCTTCCTCCCCTTCTTTTTCTTGGAAGTTCAAGCCGTTCGTATGGCTCGTGCCTAACAACAGGCTACATTGGCACACAACAGATCAAATGACGAATCACCTGAAACACGGAAAACAATCACTAACTGAGACAAACAGAGACCTAAAAACACATCGTGACATATGATAGATGACCCGGCCACCGGATCAAATGTTGGCCTACCTTTTCCCATTTTGCCACCGCTATCGGAAGAAATCACAACCGCTTACGGACATTTTTCAGCAACTTTCACCAATATAAACCTCCTCCAGGCTAACCTCTTCCTTAGCCGGGGAAACCTCTCCTGCAAAGGTTGGCAACGAGAAAAGCAGATATGGGCTCTAACAGCGTTGGAATACTTTTACAAACTACGAAGAATTTTCTAACATACAACCCTCCATTAGGAATGCTCAGGCAACAAAATAGGAAGATCCAGAAGAGGGGCCCCCTTTTATAGGCATTCGAAGGATGAAGACCTATAGGCAAAATTCAAAATTCAAAATTCAAACTGTTAGAAGACACTTGTCACAATACCATTGGACACAGATGTTATCAATACACGTGATGTCACACGCTAACCTACCTCGAGAACTGTAACTGATGACACTTGGCACACTCCCCTTGGCCCCTATCCTTAAGGCGATTATTAAAAATTCTTCTTGAACTCCGTAAAAATCTGTTCATCAAGCACACGTTTAATGCTCCTAGTTAAAGAGTTTATAAATCGGATCTCTTCTTTACCCAACCCGGTTCCTCTTAGTTAAAACACTGAGGTGTCCTAGCTGCCCTTGGGGGGGAGACCCGGCCCCCAATTTCTTTCCATCCCCTTACAACCTAATTCTTTGAAATCCTTAAGAATTTCCACTCTCCTGGGGGGACTTTTGATAACCCGTAAGAGGTCACGTACTGAACACGACACACCTTACCACATGACCTCACCTCATTGGTGTCCTTAGGTGCTTAGCACGTGCTTTCTAAACCGATCGGCCTCCCAATCGAACAGGTCATAGACAATCCCCGACAGGCACCCTCACAGACGACAAACAATGGTCGGATAGCCAGCCTGGAGATTATCAGGAGCCACTTCCATCCTAGCAGTGTTTAATATACGTCCACTCCCCAATATTAAAAAAACAAGATGGGTGGTTGATAACCGACAAGCAACCGTCCCAAGGCCTACGAAAAGAGAGAGAAAAGGTACCATCGCATTTAATATAGCAATTAATGCTGTATGGAAAAAATGTAGCTAGACAAGACAGCAGGAACAAAAGGAGGCCTCGTCAGGTGTTCAAAAGCAGCCACTTGTCGGAATGACAGCTGACAGGACCAAATAGGCCATGCCTCCAACTGCCCTTTAATAACATGATACGTGGAGGCCAGAGCCACTATATAATCAACAAAGTCGACACATGTAAGGGATCTGATTTTGACTCTCATTCCACTCATTAACAATTATTTCCCGTTATTCTTTTCCAAGATACTGACTTTGGCATCGGAATGTTATAATCTGGCTCCAACCTTTTTCTTTCTTGCAGATCGATAGATTTCCAATGACCCCCTTTAATGGACTTCCGACAACCCTAACTCACACTAACTATCATCATTCTATATCAATTATTTGTTAATATATTTATAAAATATAATTTCTTTTTAATTTGTATCTCTGATTATTCATTATTAGACAAATCGAATAAAATTTAATTTAATTGAGTTAGATGTACACTTAGAAAAGTTGTAATTAAAAGATAGCATTACATCTCACATTTCTAACAAAAACAAAATTACACTTTCACAAATTCACTTTTCATCTTCTATTTTACAGAAAAAGCAATTTAATAAAATACTAGTGCTATATATCCGAGTGATGACTCAGATCAATTTTTTAATTTTTAATATATAAATATAAAATATAAATATTTAAAATAATTTGATTTTTGAATTATAAAGAGGTAGGAAAAACAAAAATTTAATAAGTTAGTACACTAAATTACAAAAAAGTATTAATAAATATACAGTTAATAAATAAAAATAAAAATAAAATAGTTATCAAAAAATTAAAAAATAAATATTTAAAAAAATATATAAATTCTGGAAAAATGCCAAATCAGCATTCTTTACTTCTCTTTTATATATAACTAGCACCGTATACCCCGAGCAATGTCCGGATTAATTTGAAGTTTATCATAGAAGTAGATATTTAAAAGGTAAAATATATATAAAAAATACATGATTTAATGTAAATAAATAACAAATACAATCTACATAAAATTTAAAAAATTGGACCGAATTGATCTTATCTTTTTCATCAATTTCATCTCCAGATTTACTGAAAATCTCCAAATTATACAAGTGATCAACACCAACATTAATATCTCTTTCACTTTCACTCCATGCAAAGAACCAAAACGAAAAAATTATGAACAGAGAATCTGCTAAAGTCACCTAGATCTTCTATCGGGAAGGGAATCAGATGGAAATGAAAAGAACTAATTGAAATTAGGCACTTTAACCATGAAGTGATTTGGACAAAATAATTATAATAAGATGCACAAATTGATGGAGCAAATGAGAATAGACAACAAAAAATTTTGAGAGAACGTGATTTTGATATACATAAGAAAAGAACCAATTTAAATGGATAAGAGAAAAGCAACTTCTTGGACTTAAAAGCAGTAATTAAGAGTAGTTTGATTAAAAAAATTTATAAACTGATAGGAATAAAAAAAGCAAAAAAGCAATGCACGCATAATAATCAATCTCTATAGGCACTGAGGCGCTGCCTTGAGAAAAAAAGGAAAAGTAGCAGAGAGTGGGAGACGAAGTGGGGAGAAAGAAGAGTGGAGATGAAGAAATTAAAAAATCACAAAGAGTAGTAATTAATGATGTTAATTTATTTTACGTTATCCTGTTGTACAACTCACATCAACCTCATGTTTATTCTCGAAATGCCCTTTCTTCTATTTTCATTATTTTTCAAATAATAATAACTAATGTAAAAAAATAAAAACTTATAAAAATAAATTACCTTCAAAGATTATTTTGAGAAATACATTGAAATCCAAATAAAATAATTGTAGCCTTTAATTTTTACGGGTGTCACTAAAATCAATAATATATATTTTTTTCAAGTAAAATTTTTTAAATCTTGTTATTTTGTATTTTTTTTTAATTTTTTCACAAATATCATTAAAATTAATAATATTTTTTTTCAAATAAAAATTATTAAACCATTATTAAGAGTAAAATTTATAGTAGCAAACCTTGTTATTTTGCATTTTTATTTTTTTCAAATGGCACCTCGCTTCGCTCGGGCGAGCGCTTAGGGTGGCGCCTCATGCCTCGGGCAATTTGGGATGGTAATGCCTCAAAGGCGCCTAGCGCTTTTAATAACACTGCCAAAATATCAATATGATCAGAAAACTAAAATGCATCCTATGATAAAAATATCAATCAAATCAGCAAGCATCAACAACAATCCGAATGCAAAGACAAAAGACATTGACACGGGCATCAATACTATTATATAATTTGGAATTAATTTATACTGATGTGTCATTGTTAGACATATGATATTTAGTGTAAATATGTGAAGGTTATACATGTAATTTAATACACTCTAGTACACTATATATATGATATTCTCATCTCTCTATTATTATTGGAGAGCACCGAAACCCTAGCCATACTTCTATCTTGGTATCAGAGTCGGTTCGACACGTTACTCTTTGTGATTCGACTTTATAGAGCTCGGCAAAAACGTAACATGCGACAACACTATTGCTGATGACAACAACTCCTTCTCTAGTACAAAATCGAATAACTCTTCTACTATACCTACAGGTTTGCAATCGTTTGTTCCCTCTATTACTCATCAATTACCTCTAAAACTTGATTCAGTAACTATGTATTGTGGAAAACCTTAATCAAACCTATGCTAGCCAGTTGTAGCTTGATTGGCCATGTGAATGGAACTACTCCCATTTTGACAGAAAGATTGGAAGATAATAACATTAATCCTGATTATCAGTCTTGGTTTAAACAAGATCAACAAGTTTTATCCTGGTTATTGAATCCACTATCACCGTCAATTTTGCCACAAGTGATTGAAGTGAAATCTGTACGGGATGTTTGGTTAAAATTAGAGAATACTTATGCATCTAGGTATAGAGCTCAGATACGAAAACTCAAACAGCAGCTGCACACGTTGGTTAAAATGCCAACTGAGTCTATTAGTGAGTACATACAGAGGGCGAAGTTGATTTCCGATCGTTTGACATCTTTGCAATATCTCGTTATGGAGGAGGATTTAGTTGATGCTATTTTAGATGGTCTTCGCCATCCGTATTGGGACTTTGTGAGAACACTTATAGCTAGCAAAATATCCTATGATAACTTGTTCGGATTACTCTTAACTTAAGAAAGACACATGTTGAGGGAAAAGAATCTTGATGTAGAGATTAACACTCCAACATCTCACTATACAATGAGAGGATCTGGTGCCAGTGGTCACAGAAGGAACTGTGGCCGATTTCATGGCCAGGCTGGTCAGAATCTCAATTTACAGTTTCAACAAAATCATGGGGCTCAACATTTTATACAAGGATCAACACAGTTTTCGAGTCCAGCTCAAAAACAAGCACACTGTCCAGCTTCTCTTCCACCTGAGCTATCCAACTTAACCTGTCACAATTTTTTTGGCTTCGGGCATATTGCCCGCCAGTGTCCCACACCAAAATTCCATAATAACCGTAACTCATACCCACCTCAATCCAACTATACAAACGTATCTTTCCCCAAACAATCCAAAATTCAGCCATGGATCGTGGATAGTGGACCTACTCACCATTTAGCTTCTGATTTGGGACAACTCCATATCCATTCTGAATACTCAGGCCCGAAAGAAGTGCACTTAGGTAATGGTCCCGTTTACCCATTAAACATATTAGTTCATCTGTTCTCCCTGTTGTTAATCGTAATCTCACTTTATCTAATATTCTTCATGTACCATGTTCAAATACTAATTTATTATCTATAAGTGCACTTACTAACTCTAATGATGTCTCTGTGGAGTTTTTTGACAAATTTTGTTGTTGTGAAGGACCTAAATTCCAAACAGGTAATTCTTCAAGGCCTGAATAAAAATGGACTCTACACTCTTTAATCAAGTCTGTCTGCTCCAGTCCGCTCGTATCATATGTCATTATCTACCTGGCATGAAAGATTAGGACATCCAGCATATCTAGTTGTTTCGTCAGATTTTACATCGGAATAATATTCAGTCCAGTTCGTCAGTTTCTTCATTGTGTTCTAGTTGTTCTATTAGTAAGAGTCATAAATTATCGCTTAAACTTTTTGAGTCAGTTGTTTCTGGTCCTTTGGATTTGATAAGTTCAGATTTGTGGGGACCTTCCCCGGTGACTTTAGTGGATGGATTTTCTTACTACTTATTGATTTATAATCAATACACTAAATATTGTTGGATTTATTTTTTGCACAAAAAATCCGAAGCCTTTTCTACATTCATTAAATTTCGAAGTGTTGTTGAGAAATATTTCAATCGGCCTATCAAGACTTTCCACTCCGATGGTGGTGGTGAGTTTTTTGCAATGACTAAATATCTCACTGATCATGGCATCCAACATTGAATGTCTTGTCCGTATACCCTCGAACAAAATAGGGCAGCGGAATGTAAACACCGTTATATTGTCGAAACAGGTTTATCTCTTCTTCACCATGCGGATTTGCCTATAAAGTTTTGGACCTTTGCGTTTGACATAGCTCTCTATTTAATCAATCATATGCCTACTTCGTCAAATGTGTCTTGTCCGTATTCAATTTTATTTAAAAAATCTCCTTCCTATTCTTCCTTATGTGTTTGTGGTTGCTTATGTTATCCGTGGTTACGTCCCTATTCATCTCATAAATTACAATATCACTCTTGTCCATGTATCTTTATTGGTTACAGCAAAATACCTAAGGGGTATCGTTGTTTTGATCCTAGTACTCAGAAAATTTTTATCTCACGCCATATTGTTTTTGATGAACAGGTCTTTTCCTATCAGAAGCTATGCATTTCGTCACGCCATAATCTGGATCCACACACCTCAACCTTAACCCAAATTACTCTCCACGCATCTCCTCAATCAATTGCTCCACCAACCGATACTTTGCTGGATCCATCTACGTCCCCTCCTAAACTAGCACCATCTCCCATACCAGCTGATGATTCGACTCCATCGCCTGCTCCTGCTAGACAACAGTCCGGTCCTTTTGTATCTCCTGCGCACCAGCGTCTACCTGAAATACCACTAGTTGTTGACTTACAGTAGTATGCTCCTCCACATTGCTCTATGGCACCCTTATCAATAGATAAGCCACATCGCATGGTCACACGACAACAAACAGGTAAGTTACCCCTTAAGCCCATTTTTCATGTTACTACTACTCATGAACAGGTTCCAACTTGCTATACTGAAGCTGCCAAGTATTCTCATTGGTGCAAGGCTATGGCCGATGAGTATTCGGCACTCGTTTCTAATGGTACTTGGGAATTAGTGCCTCTAATGTTGCTAGTAACATCATCGGTTGCAAGTGGGTGTTCAAAACTAAAGTCAAGCTGGATGGTACAATTAATCGCTATAAAGCTCGACTAGTTGCCAAAGGTTTCCATCAATGACCCGGTACTGACTACAATAAAACATTTAGCCCGGTTATAAAGCCAACTATAATTCAATTATTATTATCCTTGGCTATTTCTTTCCGATGGTGCACTCTCCATCTGGATGTCTCTAACGCATTTCTACATGGCAATTTAGATGAACCAGTTTACGCCCGGATGTGTTGATTCTTAGTGTCCCACATATGTTTGTCGCCTACGGAAATCTTTGTATGGTTTGAAGCAATCCCCACGGATGTGGCACCGTAAACTGACCCAAGATCTCATCTCCTTTGGTTTTTAAGGCTCTCGGGCTGATGTTTCTTTATATTTCCTACAACGTGGCTCTCTCAGGTTATTTTGCCTTATATATGTTGATGATCTACTCATTTTGGGTAATTCTGAATCAGCGGCCAGTTCATTAGTGGATTTTTTGCACTCTTAATTCGCAATCAAGAACCTTGGCTCGGCTAAATATTTTTTGGGTATTGAATTAAATCGGACCACTGATAGCTTATTTCTTAATCAACAGAAATACACTCTTGATTTACTCACAAAAGCTGGCATGCGCACTTCCAAACCTTGACCTACACTCTCCAGCTTCACTCTTCTTTCTCACACCAGGGGTTCTCCTTATCCGGATGCAACGGGGAATCGTTCCTTGGTTGGTGGCTTTCAGTACCTTACTGTCACCTGTACGGACATTACTTATGCTATTCATAAAGTAACTCAATTTATGCATGCACCTATAACTACTCATTGGCAGGCATTGAAGCGTATTCTCTGGTATCTTCAATCCACATTAGACTTCGGCCTCTGCTACGAGGCCCAACCTCAAGTTCAGTTCCATGGTTTTTCTTATTCAGGCTGGGCAGGTGATCCTGATGACCGGCGCTCATCTACTGGCTTCGATGTATTTTATGGCACAAATATAGTTTCTTGGGCGTCATGAAAACAGCGCACTGTGTCTCGTTCTTCCACCGAGGAAGAGTATAGGGCTCTTGCTACCACAACATCGGAATTATCTTGGCTTGAAATGTTGCTAAAAGAAATCGGCTATTCGATACGCTGCTCTCCTACTCTCTGGTGTGATAATCTTAGTGCCACTTACTTGACAGCTAATCTGATCTTTCATAATCGGACTAAGCACCTTGAGTTGGACTTTCACTTTGTTCGTGAACGCGTTGCTTCTAAAGCACTGGTGGTTCATTATATCTCGACTGATGACCAGATAGCGGATATCTTAACCAAGTCTCTCTCGCGAAATCGATTTCAGTTACTTCGGGACAAGATGGCAGTGGTTTCTTTCCCTGCTCATCCTGTGGGGGAGGGGGGGTGTTAGACATATGATATTTAGTGTAAATATGTAAAGGTTATACATGTAATTTAATACACTCCTGTACACTATATATATGATATTCTCATCCCTCCATTATTATTGGAGAGCACCGAAACCCTAACCGTACTTCTATCTACTCTCACCATTTTTTAACATTTTTTGATTTTTTAAATTGATAAAAAACAATTTCAATTCTACAATTATCCAATTTCATCTACTTCCACATTTATCTCTCATTCGATCAACTGCAATTCCATACTCAAATAACAATTACAACTTCCAAAACCATTATCTTCAACTCTTTTATCAACAACTAATCATATAACTGTTTGCCATTTATCCCTCTTTCACTGAACCATTAGCATTGTAGTAATTGCTTTAATTTTTTTATGATTCCCTCCCCAAGGTTCAGTCTCCCAGAGGATCCTTACATACTGAAGTTCTTTGCTAAGCATCGAAATTCCAAGCTTCAAGATGCCATCAAGTATTTATTTACTTTTAATTTTATTTTTCCTATTTTTATTGCCTTGGATTAGAAGTTCTCAACTTCTTTTCCAAGTTCTCTGATGCAATTCGTTACTTATTAAGTTCATTGACTGCTCCTAAATGCTGGGGTTGGAATTTTTCGGTGCCGATTGGATCCATATGATTATAATTGAAAACATTTTCCTGATTTTATTTTGTTGATTTCATTTTAAAGCTTGACTCAATCATTAAATGTGTGTGCTAATGTATCTATAGTAAAAACATTGTTACTTAATTTGATGATTTATGAATGTTTCTTATTCTGATTGCTACCATGGCTTAGATGAAGGGAATAAGGGAACCTATAGAGTTCTAGATTAAACCTTTCATTTTGTTGAACGAATGCTGAAAATTTTAAACTTTTCTCAAATGCAAGTTATGATTTTAATAATGTTACTAATTTTTGTGGTATGGTATTTGTTACTGTGATTTTTGGTCCTACTTGGCTCAATTTCTTCAATGCTGATCAAGTTGTGGGCATTGCTATAATTTTAGACATTATGCCCGTGTCGATATCTTTTGTCTGCGCATTTGGATTGTTGTTGATGCTTGCTGATTTGATTGATATTTCTATCATAGGATGCATTTTAGTTTTCTGATCATATTGATATTTAGGCAGTGTTATTACAAGCGCTAGGCGCCTTTGAGGCACTACCGTCCCAAATTTCCCGAGGCGTGAGGCGCCACCCTAGGCGCTCGCTTGAGCGAAGCGAGGCGCCATTTGAAAAAAACATAAAAAAAATCCAAAAGAATAAGGTTTGCAACTATAATTTTTACTTCCAATAATGGTTTAATAATTTTTATT